>JAAIIK010000009.1:1333204-1346011 GCA_014706435.1 Silurus glanis
ATATATATATAAATATATATATATATATATATATATATATATATACTATTTTTTTATTAATTTTTTTTCTTGCCCTTGGCCGACATTTGACTGACGGGAACCCGATGTGGTTTTCTGTTCATCCCCTATAAGGTTTTGATGTTTTATGTGAGCTGCTTTTCTGCTCAGCATGTTTGAGTGAATATTTAGCTTCCCATATCCTTCCTGGCAGCTCAGATCAGCCTGACTATTTTCTTCTGACCTGTGTTATTATCTCTCATTGTTTATTCCTTGTTTTTTGCTCCATTCTTTGTATCAACTTTTGTGTGCAAAAATCGCAGCAGTTTCTGAAATACTCAAATGTTGAAATGACAAATCTTCGACATAACTTGAAGCTCTTGACCTGTATCTGCATGATATTGTGTATTGTACCTCTGCCACATGACTGGCTGATCGGATGACTGCTTGAATGAGCAGGTGTACAGGTGTTCCTATTAAAGTGGATGTTAAGGATATATAGGTTATAAGATAAATGTTGCTCTTTAGCAGATACTGTAAGATGTAGTGTGAAGTGAAATCCACGTTTAGTCCCCATTTGCTGTAATAATAACCACCACTCTTCTGGGAAGATGTTCCACTAGATTTCGTGGTGATTTGTGCTCATTCGGCTACGAGGGTGTTCGTAAAAGTCAAAAACTGATGTAGGTGAGGTAAGGAGGCCATGGGTTGCAGTCAGCCTTCACATTCATTGTTCTTGACTTGACTGCTCTATAACAGAAGATCTTCCACTGCAACCCATGTGAAGCATACCTTAATGGAGCTGACTTTGTCATACTGGAACAGGTTTGTGTCTCAAGTTCAAGTGAAGGGACAATTTTGTGCTACCAAAGACATCCCATTAATCTGTGTGCCTTTAAGTTTGAGGTAAAAGTTTGGGGAGGGACAAAATATGGCTGGAAGAATCAGGTGTCCTCAGTAGTTTTGTCCATATAGTCCATCATGCTAATACATAGACCAGGATCATTACCATTCAGCTAAGCCTATTGTATTGTATTTCTTTTTCAGAAAGACAGTATAGAAATTGCCTTGGTAACAAGGAATTAAAAAAAACAAACATATATGTCTAATGGTTGGTATCAAATAATGGACCACAACTTCTCTGAAGGCATTTTTAAGCACCAGCTCCCAATAACAGGAAACAATTTGCAGAATTTTTATATGCCTACAGCTTTATAAATAAATGTCCTAAAGGGCGTCTCTTCATTCAGCTTTGAGATCATCCTTATTTTTTTTCCTATTTTTAACTCAGTGCCATAATGAGCCTTAATGACACCGATTACATTGTTAAAATGTTTCACTGAAGCATGCCTGGTTATGAATTCTCCATAATCAAGGCCTGAATGGTTTGTAATAGGCTGACATTGTTTGTTTGGTCTGTTTCTAGGAAACTGTCTCTGTCCCAGGCACTCACCCTTGTTATGCTGTTGACGTCCCCGGATTGCCTGTCATCCCAGCAAGTAAGATAACACCGCTTCTTCTTTTCCATCATACTCTTCCTGAGTGACGCTGGACAACGGCTCGACTCTCGACTCCAACACCGTTTATCTTTAAATATCACAATCACTCGTAATTACACTAGATAGTGTCTCATTTACAATCATTGGGCCCAGTATAAAAAAAAAAAAATGTTGCTTCCATCAGTTGCCTTCAGCCAGGCGTTTTTTTAGGATGATGTTTGAAAGCTAATAGTGGTAATAGTATATTCTGCCTGGCAAGTTCCTCCTGTCAGAACTGTAGCCTAATAGTTCATCGGTGCATCACTGCAGTCTTTCATCGCTGATTGTTTGGCTGTCAGACAAGGTTGAGCTGCGGAGGAAAAAAAGCTCTCTCTATTTACTTGATTGTCAGCAGGAACTTGCAAGAGAGGTTTAAAACAGTGACTCTTCCATACGTCCTCTTTCCGTATGGTTTAGTGGCAGGTGTTGGACAGGCTGTTTGTAGACAGTTGAATTTATTGCCCTCCTCTTGTTAAACACCCCCCCCCCCCCCCCCCCCCCACACACCCCACACACACACACACACACACACACACACACACACACACACACACACATTTTCTCAGTTACTTTGAAGCATTTCTCAAATCATTCTTAATAATTGCGAACCAGTAAGTGCACAAAAGCCTTTACTTTCTCAAAATCCTTAGTTCATCTCCTAAAAGTATTTGTCAATAACCACCTTTTCCATCAGAAGTCCTTTTCTCATTGTTCACAAACAAAATCTATATTCACCTCGTCAGTATGACGGCTCAGGATTCACGATTTTCCTGATGTAAACTACGGTTTGTAATATAATGATTGAAAAAGCAGAAGGATCATTTCTTCTGTACGTCATCTATAAATTTTAGCAGCACAAATGTATTTATTTGATTGCATATTTTATTTGTATTAGTTGCAAGAGACCGGAAAGATTCACACTTTTACTGCGCTGTGTTAGTGTCCGTTTGTTTAGTGGTTGTTCATCCGTTTTCAGAAATTGTAATTCAGTGTTTTGCTCTTTCTGTCACCAATTGAAGGTTCACGAGATTCACCTTTGACCTGTTTTAGAGAACCGGTTAATTATTGGTTGATCTAATGCTGTTCACTCGCCTTTGTTAGTGATATTCAAGATTCATTTGCACAATTAAATCAATGTACCAAACAATTTAACAAGTAGTTTTAAGAATTTTATTTCTGATCTGAGAAATGCTCCAAAGCAACTGAGAAAAACTATATTTAAAAAAAAAATTAAAAAAAAAGATAAAACAAATATATATGTATGCACAAAAGTATTGGGACGCCTGACTTTTCCAGCCATATGTGGTTCTTCCCCAACCTGTTAGGTGGAAAGAAACAGTTGTACAAGCGTTACATTTTCCCTATCATTCGAATTAGGAGGCCCAAACCTGTTCCAGCATGATGTTCCAGAAAGACAGATTCATGAAGAAATACTTTACATGGGTTGGACTGGAAGATCATGTGTGGCCTGTTATAGAGCTCTGATCTCCACCCTATTGAACAATGAATCAGGCCTCCTCACCTCACCTACATTAGTACCTGACTTTTCTAACACCCTTGTATCATGAATGGTCACGAAAATCTCCACAAACACACTCCAAGATCTAGTGGAACATCTTCCCAGAAGAGTGAAGAGCAAATCGGGGCTATATGTGGAATGGCAATCTCAAAAACCAAGTCGTGTGTTTTCTGAACAGGCCTCCGTCACGCTCGAATTCCTCCTCGCCCAATCCAATCCAATCCAATCCAATAAGAAGTCAGGATGTCTCCAGCTACATTGTCCCACGGGGGGAAAAAACTCCCATTCCGAAGGTTAAAGGTAAATTTCATTAATCCAGCTTGCCCACTGGCCCCATGGCGGTTTGTTATCAACACTAATTTGAGTCTTTGGCACTTTAATGAGGCCATTCGCAGGTCACGCTACAATAGAAAGTCATTGACTGCAGTTATAAATCTCCAGGCTGAGCATGTTAGTGCAGTTTCATGTCATTTCACAGTTTCCCAAGAGGAGACCAGGAGCCCAAATCAGTCGTTAGCAGTATATTATACAGATATAGTGTATTATATAATGATGATTCAGGATTGATGATCTATTTTATGGATATGTGTGTGTGTGTGTGTGTGTGTGTGTGTGTGTGTGTGTGTTTGTGTGTGTTCTAATAGAGAACAAATGTATGCGTATGTGTGAAGGTGCCTGAGTTGTTCTTCATTACTGCTGCTTTTTATATTGCATTCCACACACACTTAACATTCTTCATAATAGAAAACATTTATGTTCAAGCTGTTTTATATATACACTATATGGACAAAAGTATTGGGTCACCTGACCATTTCCTGCTATATGTGGTTCTTCTCCAAACTGTTACCACAAAATTGTACAGGACGTCTTTAAAAGCGTTATAATACAATTTTGCATTCACTTGAATTCGGAAACCCGAATCTGTTCCAGCATGGCGATGCCCCTGTGCACAAAACATGGGTTTCAGTGGAAGATCTCATGCTATAAAGCTCTGAACTTAACCCTACTAAACACCTTTGAGATGAATGTGAACACTTACTGCACCCCAGGCCTCCTCACCTCACCTACATCACCTGACTTTACTAACACCCTTGTGGCTGATAAACACAGATGTCCACAAGCACACTTCAAAATCAAGTGGAACATCTTCCCACAAAGAGAGGAGCAAATTATGTCAACAAATTGGGACTAAATGTGGAATGCGATGCTCAAAAAGCACACACACACACACACACACACACACACACACACACACACACACACATATATATATGCATGTATGTATGAATGAATGTAATTTTTCTAAGTGAAGAAGCTGTGTGTGAGGTTGTTTTAATTGACAGACATGAGAGG
Source organism: Silurus glanis (assembly GCA_014706435.1). Lineage (NCBI taxonomy): Eukaryota > Metazoa > Chordata > Actinopteri > Siluriformes > Siluridae > Silurus > Silurus glanis. The sequence continues at coordinate 1,337,612 of JAAIIK010000009.1, forward strand.
GTGTGAAATCCTGGCTTCAATGCTCTTCTCACATGAACATACACACAAATATGCGTATGTGATGGAATCGGGGTGGCCCCAGGGACCTGATGAAAGCTGCTGTCTCGTCTCAATCCCTCGCTGCCTGTTTGTCTCGGATCATAGCCAGAGACGGATCTGAGAATGGCACAGTAATGTTATCCAACATGACGATTAATTCGCCTCTACAGGGGAGGAAATGCTATAGCAATGCTACATACTGGTACATACAATAGCTCACTGGCAACGTGGCTCTGCTTAGTGCTTAGACGTGTCGATTGAGCCGTACTAATGAATAGGAAATGATTAATAGTTCATCCATAATATTGTTAACTAGTATATTAGCTAATCGCAGTAAATGTAAAATAGAACTGGTTTAGAAGAAGAAAATCCGGCTTGGTTTATATATTATTTGTTGCCATTAATTGAGATTTATCAGACCCTGAAGCAATAAATGTAGTACAATTAGCAAATTAGCAAACGCCCTTATCCAGTGCAACTTTAAGGGTTAAGGGCTTTGCTCAAGGGACCAGCAGTGGCAGCTTGTTGGTGATGGTGGGATTTGAACTCACAACCTTCTGACCACTGAGATCCCACTTCCCCCTCAGGACTGTTTTTCCACCTCCTGGACATGAGACCGGTCACTGAATTGTGTGGCTGGTTTGTCGGGGGTTCAAGCTCCTATATCACCAAGCTGCCACTCTTAGGGCCCTTGAGCAAGACCACTAATCCGCTGTGCTCCAGGGGCGCTGTATCATGGCTCTGACACAGGCTTCCTAACATCACTGGAAGAAAGAATTTCACTGTACTGTGAAAGTACATGTGACAAGCATAAAAGCACCTTTTTTATTCAACATGCTCAATTAATACGTATCAAGCTGAGGTTTGCTAGGAGCCGCCCTTAGGGTCTGAAGTCCCAATTATTTCTAGTGTACATTACTAATCTCTTGATGTCATATAGCCCATCTTAATCACTTTGATCAGGTGAAGAGGATCTACTGTTAATCCTGAGGATTACTTGCAAACGTTACACAGAAAATGTGGAATAATATTGCAAAAAAAACGTAGTTGTTTAAGCTGCCGAGTTTATAGTCTATTGTTTTTTATCTTTGTAAATATAATTTAAATTGTTGTATTTCTCCTTTTTTTTTTTTTATTCCTGGCTGTTTCCCCACCCTTAAAAGCTCAACCTTATCATACAAGAAGATACCAAGCAGCAGTGGTGGATGAATGACACAAACAATGTAGTTGAGTTAAAGTAGAGATACAATCAGTTAAATGTGACTGCAGTAAAAGTGTCCTTTTAAACTTTTACTTGAGTAAAAGTACAAAAGTCTTTGCCTTCAAATGTACTTAAGTATCCAAAGTACTGATTTATTATAACTATAATGTTCCTGTGATCATTTTTATTACAAGACTCTTTAATTAATCAACTCAGTTTATGTAAAAAGACTCGAATGTGACTCTCAGCACACTGATCTATTAATAGAATGATATTAATGACTCAAACACTGATTGATTTCTAATTAAAGAGATCATGAGTCCAAAACTTTCTTTTCATCTACTTAAAAAAAAAAAATCGCACAAATGAGATCATGTGTGTTGTGGCCAGTTCGGGTTTCTTCCATCATTTATTCCTCTCTAAATGTTCTGCTTGATGTTGAACTGACGTTGAACTGTATGTTGGTGATCAGTAGATACCAAGAAAGCAGTAATTAAAACAAGTTCAAAACAGAGCATGCGCTCGATCCTGATTGGTGGATTGCTGCGTGTTGGACTAGTTTTTTTATCTGTTTAGCTGATTTTGCAAAATGGAGTAAAAAGTAATTTATTTGACTTCATAATGTAGTGAAGTTCAAGTAAAAGTTTCCTCAAATGAAAATACTTCAGGGAGGTGAAGGCTAAAACAAGTTTCCTTTCAACTGCATCCTTTCAAACTGCTGCTCTTGCTGCATCACAAGGCAAAGTGCTATCTGCCCTCTTCTGCATACATTACACCCATGATTGGCTAGTGTTCCTGTGATTGACTAAATAAACCCAGAATGCTCAATGAATTTTAAAGAAGCGCTTTGTTTGAACTTTTTTTGTATGTTTTTATATGTATGTATATACACTAAATATGTCCATGTCTTTTCAGCACTGGTTTATACATCTCTTACACCCAGTTTTTTGTGTTTGACAGATTCGGAGCACACGTGTTGGCCGTCCATCTCGGGTCCCTCGGCAGTCGTTTTATAAGAGCGAATGGGCTTCGTGGGGAGTTTGGTCCGAGTGTTCTCGCTCCTGTGGGGGAGGAGCATCCATCCGCAGACGGACCTGCATCTACAGGTACGGCACTGCTGTCACAAGGTTGTATCTAAGAGAATGCTGTAAGAATCACACATATAGAAAGTCCAGTATGAGTTTTATTTCAAACTTTCGGACTTTTGGATATGTAGAATAAGTTGCAGTAAGTCATATTAAACATATTACATGTTTTAAACAGTATTTTATGGTGTTTTTTTTTTTTTTTTAAGGAATACAGTTGGAGGACAATGTTTGGGAGATCCCAGGCAGTATAAGATCTGCAACACAAAGGTATAATAAATGTTAAGCATTAAGTAAGTTTGGAATTATCATGCCGGTTATTGACTTTTAATCAGTAAAGCATATATGTAGTGGCCTGGGAAAACTCTTTAAAATCAGACTCCAATTAAGAGAAAATTGAATTTTCTATTCCTGTTCCACTGAAAAATAGCAATGCACCGATTGCAGCTTTTATTTTTTTATATAAAATCTTTTTTTTGTTTTAAATAAATATTGTTTGTTGCTTGAATTAAATAGAACCAAGAAGGACATGAACGAGGTGGTATCAGAAAGTTTCGAGACTAGTTTTGTAACAAGCCAACAGATGGCAGCACAAGGCTGAACGCACAGTCACAGGGAGCACCGACCTTCATAAGTCGGTGTGCCAAAAGACATCATTCTGTGTAGATCAGGAGCTGTGCAGCTGCTATTCTGATCACGTGCGCACCCTGACACCGAGCTCTACACATACGTGAGTTTTTCGCCGGGAACAACATGATCTCACTTGCGCACCCACCCTACTCACCTGCAGACTCCTGCAGACCTCGCCCTCTTCCCGAAGATGGAAATCCAGCTCAAAGGTTGCCGTTATTAACATCACTGTGGAGATCGCGGATTGCAGAAGGTGATTGAGAGGCTTCGAAAAGAACACTTCCAGGACACCTTCCAGAAGTGGCAGGAACGCTGGAAGTGCTGTATCACTGTGCAAGGGGACTATTTTGAAGGTGATAGTGTGTAAACGTAGATAGCTATAGTACTTTCTTGTAAACAGAGCTCTTTATTTTTGGAGTTTTACCAAAATTCAGCCACTGTGAAATTCTATGGGTTTTCCCAGACCATTATACAGATCCCTGTAATAAACTATTTCACCAATCGGCAATAGATTTGTTTTTAAATGTGCAGAAGATGATTATCAATTAATAATTCATACCTAGGAATGAACCTATTCATTATGCCTTGTCATTGTTGTGGGCGGTTGAGATGAGTGTAGAAGGAACATATTATAGAGAAGTTATACTCTAGATTTTTGTATTTAAATTGACCAAAAATTAGGTCCCAAAACACTGTGTTCTGGCAACCCTAAAAACACAAACCCAACCAAAACCCCAGGCTGCTTCCACCCACACACACAATTCAATTCATTTTTATTAGTCGACTACTTTTAACAATGGACATTATATCAAAACACCAATAAGACCCCTTATAAGAATGTAGAAGTTTGTTCCTTATAATTGTAAGTTTGTCCCTAATGAGTGAGCCAGTGGTGACTGTGGCGAAGGAAAAACTGCCCGAGATGGCATGAAGAAGAAACCTTGAGAAGAACCAGACTCAAAAGGGAACCTCATCCTCATCACCGAATGTTCATTCATTACACTGTTGAGGTGTTCAGTGATTAAATGCAACCCGTGGTCCATTGTAGCAGACAAAATCTATTAATTACAGACCAAATCCATCTTCAAAGTTCTTGCGTTGTTTAGTAATTTCATGGATCTTTATGCTGTTGATGTGGAACCATCTTTATATGCTTTATAGTGTCTCCAATTGAAGAGAACCCCGTACAGAGGTAGGGCGTCAGGACGGATCGGGCAGATCCAAAGAGAAGAAAGGGACAGGAGAGAAGATAGAAATAAGAGGGGTGACAGGAAGAGAGAATAAGGATTGTTAAACATTTTCATTCTCACACACACATATATTTTTGTTTCTCTATTATTGAACATGTAAAGGCTGTGGCATGGAGGAGTTGATCTCAGATGTTGAGCTAATTTATGAGCTCCTGGTTCCACAACTCCAACTGACTGTAGAAGGTTGTAGAAAGAAGTCAAGTCAAGTCAAGTCAAGTCAAGTCATTACTCATAATCAACATAAGCCGGTGTTTGTAACGTTTTCATGATTTATAATCACATTCTTGATGAGCATGAGGATGGGTATCCCTTTTGAGTCTGGTTCCTCTAGAGGTTTTGTTCCTCATACCATCTGAGGGAGTATTTCTTCTGTCACAGTCACCACAGGCTCGGGGGAAAAATACACATCATTCACATTAACATTTTTGTTCCATAATTCTTACATGCTTTCATTCTATCCAAAACCAAACTGGTCCATTGTGTACAAAAGGTTGAAGATCAGTGCTTCATGTGCTTTCAAACCAAAGACGCCTGTCTCCAGGGTGGCTCTGTAAAAAGGATGCGGAGCCTGTTGATAAAGCAGGGCAGAGGTAGTTCCTGAGCAAGTACAGACAGGAAGGCTGTGTGTGTGTGTGTGTGTGTGTGTGTGTGTGTGTGTATAACTTTCATACACCTCTGGTTCATCTTAAACAGGGGTGTCCTCCTGGATCTCTAGACTTCAAAGAACTACAATGCAAAGCTTTTGACGACAAGCCCCTCGTTGCTGGGAGCAGTTACCAGTGGACGACTTTTCATGGAGGTCAGTGAAGCATGCGTGAAAATCTCCCTCCCTCAAGCTTTACTCAAGGTGACCTCATCAATGTCCTTTGGTTTGTCCTGATGTCCCAGGCTCTGACCCCTGTGAGCTCAGCTGTTTGGCCTTGGGACACAATTTCTACTACAACTTTGGGCGAGTCCTGGATGGCACTCCCTGTTCAGCCGAGCTTGGGGCTGAATGTGTGAACGGGAAATGCCTGGTGAGGGACAACCTGCAATTTCAATACACTACTCCGCCTTTCTTCTTCTTCTCCTTTTTTTTATTTCTTTGATAATGCATAATCGTTTTTGTATGTTTTATGAGTTAGTGACATACCCAGTCTTTAGATTAGCTAGAGGCAAAGCAGCTGTGCCATGTGGAAAGCCTCCGCTCTTCATGCACACCCACTTAATCTCTGTAACGTCACATTTTTTCCATGCTCGTTAGATAAATTTAGATAAAAACTTGAAGGAACATTTTTTAATTCCATTCCAGTTACAGTGATGTTATAATTTGAGCAAAAATCTTACTCATCGTCACTTATCCCACCCCCTACACCTAAACAAGTCCATGTAAAGAACTGTTTTAACCACCAGAAACATGCTCATGTGCATGAGGGTAAAGATCCAGGTCATGGTGCAGCTTCTCAAGCAAGAACCTCAGCATTAATATACATATGTGCATTTATTTTTTTTGCACATCCCATTCCACATTTATTCTCCATTTGCTATTATAATAAGCTTCAGGAAGATGTACCACTGGATGTTGTGGAGATGATGTGCTCAAGGGCGTTAGGAAAGGTCTGGAGGAGGTCTGGGGGTGCAATCAGTGTTCCAGTTCATACCAAAGGTCTTCAATAGGGTTGAGATCAGAGCTCTATAGTAGGAGATCTTCCACTCCATCCAATGTAAAGCAGATCTTCATGGAGCTGGCTTTGTGCACAGGGGCATTGTCCTGCTGGAAAAGGTTTGGGTCTCCTAGTTCAAGTTATCCCAGTTCTTCCAGTGCTCTCAGTATAGTGTATTATGTTCCGCTAGTTAGCTCATCACATTTTTCATATATACTTACCCTCTACTATACCAATCAAGTGTCATATGGACATTGTGGATTTCTTCTCACCAGAACCTCATTAAAGCTCCCCTCATTCATGCTCTTCCATATTTTCTCACTTCTTCTCACCTATGAGACCAAGGCTTGAAGTCACAGCATGCATTCCCATTCCTTATTTTTAATAAACTTGTTCAAAAGAGTCCTTGACGCGGCGTATATTACATAGACGTGAAGCTGAATTTATGGGCTGTGAGAAGTGTGTGAGTGTTTTGAGGGTCTTCTGGCACTCAGAGGACCACCTGCAGAAGAAGCAGGTGGTCTGATGGTGCAGGATAGATGGAGTCCAGATTATGGAGTGCACCCTTTAAATCTACTTACAATATACACAGTATGTTTCTAATCACTGGCCCCGGACGACAGTCGTGAAGGGTTATTTAAATCAACCGATCGAGGTCACGGTGGTTGATCCAACGTACACGTGGTGAAGGAAAGAGAGGAGAAAAAAAATGGAATGAAAGAGCGTCTTTTCCTGTTTGCTTCGGTTTACGCTCAAGTGCGTGAGAAGGTTAGTGTGAAACAGAAAGCGAGGTTTAATTATAGGCTACTGGAGTTGCCAAGGAGTGACGGGTGTGAAGACCTCCCTATGGATTTGATAATCCCCTCTTCGAATTTTCCTGGGCCCTTCCTCCTCCTCCTCGTCCTCCTCCTTCTGACTCGCCTTCTCTGATCCGGGGCTCCTGTGTGAACCTTTTCTGAACATGTTTTTCCCAGCTTTGTTTGATCCAGATAGAGACCAAGGTCATGCCGCAGACCATCTGCTGCGGGATGACCGTGAAAAACCGCTTTGCTGCAGTGGACTTATTGAAGCGGTCCAGATTGGATTCGGTTTGGATTTTTTTTGTTGTTGATGTTGTAGCTGTTCACATCCTTCTATGTTTTTTTTTTTTTTTTTTTACAAATGAATCATTGGCTTATGGAGACAACGTGCACTGGACATTTAAAATTTGCATTGGACCGCGGATCCTCTAGCCGAAACTTGAGAACGCGCCGGACGTCTTGTGCAGGATTCAGATATCAGACCTCGGGTTTGAATGAAAATAAAAAAGCACACTCGTGTTTCTGAAACGAATATTGGACTCTGCATGTGATGACAGATTTAATAGCTGTGAGGTGAGACATGGTACAACAGGGAATGTTTATTCTGGTAGAGCACAACGTGTATTTCGTCTGTTCTTACCTTGATTTGACTCGAATCCCAAAGAGAGCTTCTTTTGTGAAGACGTGTGTATATCTTTAAGCCATTTATCATGGTCATGGAGGTGATCCTGTGAAGAATGGTCATGAGATGAGAAAACAGCAGTTTGTGGGGGAAGGGGGTGTGAGATGTTGGACTTCTTATCAGAAGGTCATGAGTTTAAATCCCACCACTAAGCAAGGCCCTTAACCCTCAACTGCTCAGTTGTATGAATGAAATAAATGTAAGTCACTCTGGATAAAAGCACCAGCCCTGAATACCTACAACAATACAGACATGTGTAGGCCATGCACAGAAGTTTCACATAGACAGTATCCTGGATCAGTTTGGGATCAAAGTGGTATCCCAGTGCAACCTTCTGCATCACCGAACCGCCCTAAAGACTCATTTGAGTCAAAAATTCACATACAAGGTGGTATCAAAAAGTTTTGAGACCCACTCTGTTTACAAGAAAGTACTTATTTATCTACGTTCACACACGATAACCTTCAAAATGGTCCTCCCAGCGTTCCTGCCACTTCTGAACTGTGTCCTGGAAGTCTTCTTCTCAAAGCCTCTCAAGCACCTTCTGCGATTCACGCCGGATCTCTGCAATCGTGTCAAAACGGCGACCTCTGAGCAACTTCATCTTCCGGAAGAGGGCAAAGTTGGCATGAGCCAAATCTGGCGAGTCGCATGGGTGCGAAAGTGAGGTCACGTGGATTGTTCTTCGGCGATCATCATGCACGTGTTGCTAAAGGGTTTTCTTGATCTCTCGTCATCTTCCAGTGATGTTCTTCTGCTCTATAAGCTCTCGTGCCGCTCAAAACACCTCGAACGACTCGATGCATCATCGCCATATGTCGTGTCAAACATACCATCTCTGTGGCAGATTTGCCCAGTTTCACGCAGAATTTCACGTTTGCTCCTTGTTCTGACTTGCTGTCTGTGATTAAATCGCAGAATAGCACCGGTTACCTCATTAATCTCGAAACTTTTTGATAGCACCCCATATACAGTGGGTACGGAAAGTATTCAGACCCCCTTAATTTTTTTACTCTTTGTTATATTGCAGCCTTTTGCTAAAATCATTTAAGTTCATTCTTCTTCCTCAT
>JAAIIK010000009.1:1361011-1371550 GCA_014706435.1 Silurus glanis
TTTGAGCAGTGTGTATAAATAAGAAACTGAGAAATCTGAACTGATTAAAAGACTGATGAAGCTGTAGTGCTTTGAAGATGCACCAGCACCTGTGTCCCACTGATGCCAATATCAGTCAAACTGCATTGTGGGCAGAGATGGGAATTAATGAAGCACAAATAATTTGTTACTGTACTTAAGTATATTTTTGTCTGGTATCAGAACTTTACTATTTTTCAGACAACTTTTTCACTGTGCAGCGCATTTCTGTTTGGCCATTTTTATTAAAAATAAATAAATATAAAAGAGGCGAAATTGAAACCTTCAATGCAACACACATTTATTCACGGCGTCTTTTCCTAAATCGGATAATAAAAATAATAATAAACTTAACCGAAAACAAAATCCGCCGTGACGCACACATCCGGCAAATAAACTCGTCCGCGTGGAAACGTAGCAAAAGTTCCGTTTGATGTCCTGATGATTTACGTGATTTAAAACACCATAATTACTTTAAAACATCTACAAGAATAATAGAATAATAATAAACATAGATTTGCATAAGCGTCCCTATTTGTCCATGCGCATGTTGATTAGAGTTTTTAAAACTTGAAAAGTATTAATATTATTAATTTAAGGTACATTTAGAAATGTTCGATTAAGTTAATTAGGATCCAATATTTTAATCAATTGACAGCCCTACAATATATATATATATATACACGTGTGTGTATTTTTTTCTCTCAATGTATTTGTGATACAAAGCGTTTATTGAATACCTCAAGTTGAAGACTGAGTTGATTGTTATCTCGTGATCCATTCATGCTAATCGAACATTTAACGAGGATCTCCGTAACGATAAGTAGACATGGACCATGATGCTGTCCTGAAACTATACCTACATCTATCCACTGTATAATCAGTTATATTTTCTAAGACCATCATTTATATTGTTTATACAGAATGTACACACTGCACATTTTCCACAAACTCCATCAAATCTGAATAATTGTTAACAGAAAATCAAAGGCCCGTGTCAATGAAACATGGCCGACTTGGACGTAGTTGAAAAAGTTTGCAATGAAAAGTAGCAGTATATTTCCCTGTAGAGTCCCTTAAACACTTAATTACACACTCTTCTAAATTAAGGCCAAACAATATGGACCCTCTAAATCCTCAAAAGAATATTGGGGCAATCGGTGGTGTACAGTAAGGTTACTGTACATAAGTAGCTTTTTCGTGTATCTGTACTTTACTGAAGTATTTCCATTTGGGGAGAATTTTACTTCACTACATTTTAAGGTCAAATATGTTTTTTTTACCAACTACATTTTGTGAAACCAGTCGTTCCTTTTTATTTATAAGGATACAAACATAACTGGTCAACAAGCGGCGTGTCACCAATCAGGATCGAGCGCACGCTCTGTTTTAAACTTGTTTTGATCGGCACTTGGTTGAATCTACTGATCACCAACATACAGTTCAGCATCAGTTCAACAGCGAGCAGAACATTTAGAGAGAAAAAGATGATGAAGAAACTCCTGATTTAAACTCGCCACAACACACCTGACCTCATTTACACGATCTTGTCTTTTTTAAAGAAGGTTTTGGGCTCATGATAATAGAAATCAATCAGTGTTTGAGTCATTAATATCATTCTATTAATAGATCAGTGTGCTGAGAGTCACATTCGAGTCTTTTCACATAAACTGAGTTGATTGAGCAAAGAGTCTTGTGATAAAAATGATCATAGAAACATTATAGCCGTAATAAATTATAGTACTTTGGATACTTAAGTACATTTAAAGGCAAAACGTTTGTACTTTTACTCAAGTTTAAAGTTACTTTTACCTTTAACGGAGTCATATTTTTCCTCATGTATCTCTAATTTAACTCACCTACATGCGTGTCCAATTATTGTCCACTGACCCAAATCTTACATATAAAACCATATCTTTTTTTTTTCAAAGGAATGTTTATAATGCAGAATTTCAGCTTTCCGTACGGTATTTTGGCGCAAACTACTCCCCCTACTCATCACATCTCTAGTTCTAAATGGTCATGAGCTGCTTAACCTACATAACAATGGCAAGGGTCAACACAAAGTGTGTTTCCTTGTATAGGAATGCAACACCGATTGGAAAATGACTCTTTTTGGTTCTCCTTGTTTTCCCAAGTACAGCTGTGTTTGGACAGTAATTGGTGGTTGTAGCTCAGTTGTTAAAATTGGATTTTGAATCCTTTTTAGGACTTTGGATTGAAAGGTGGTAATGAGTTCAAATCCCAGCACCATCAAGCTGCCTCTGCTGGACCCTTAACTCTCAACTGCTCAGTACTAAGTCACACTGGATGAGGGCGTCTGCCAAATGGCGTCAATGTAAACGATTGCATTTGAGCGTGATGAAACTACTAAGGCACACGATTGAATTACGTTCAGCATTTGCTAATTGTTCAGGTAATTTCTTTTCCTACCCTGAACAGATGAAGCCATATAAGACCAATGAAATAAAGGTTTCGCGCTTTTTTTTTTCCATGTGACGTTACCCCTGTGTCATGTACTGTATGAAAAGCATGGCTCCAGCGGGCAGGAAATCCCTGTATCCCTATATTTAACATCCATCTCAGGTTCAACATTCGAAAAACATGTTTCTTCGTGTTTTCATTGGTAACTTGGACGGCTTGGAAGGTTCTTCAATGTGCCCAGTATGTGTCTTGAGTCTGCTGACAAGTATTCCGTGCCTTCGACAACGCCTTGACCTGAATTTGGCTCAAATATCTGGATCATAATCTTCACGACTGGCAGAATTATTTCATGACTGGCAACATGATCATGGTGTTGCACGAAATAACTGCAGCAAAACGTGAGCTCATTTGGTCGAATAGAATCTGAGGATCCTGGGGCACATGCCATGTTGTTTTCAGGCTAATAAAAACATAAAAGAATAATAATTTTGAAAATTATAGTTTAAACACTTTACAAGGACTGTTATTTCCTCTAAAGGCATTTCCCTATGAATAACTGCACAGAAACAGCTTCTTATGTGTGGTTTGTTAGAAATATATTTACAAAAATAGCTTGTTTTTACATGACGGTGACACAAAATGATGCAGATAAAGCTCGCAAATTAGGGTTAGTTTGGTCTAGTAAAAAAAAAAAAAAATAAAAATAACTAAGTACAGTTCAAAGCTTTCGTTCACACTACACTCAGGAAGCGGAAGGACCTGTGGTCTGCAGCACATGGCTGCCTCATGTGCAGTTAACAGCTCACTGAGCAACAGCATCGACAGATAACAGGACAGCTAATAATTCGCATAAATGGTTATTGCCATTTTTAAAACAAAGCTACTCATAAAGTCGTAAAAAGATCGAATCCACTTACACTATATGGACAAACGTTTGTGGACATCTGACTATAAGATTCAGATGTGCTCTTTAGACATCCTATTCCACATTAAGTCTTCATTTTTGCTGTTATAAAGCCCTTAACTCTTCTGGGAAGATGTTCCACTAGATTTTGGAGTGTGGATGTGAAGATTTAGGCTCATTCAGATACAATGGTGTTAGTAGCGTTCCAATAGAAGCTGACTTTCTACCCACGTAAAGAGAAAAGTTTTCAGACTAATGGTGCTAAATGGTGCTTTTCTGACAAAGAGCAGACGTGTAATTCTGCTGTGTTTCGAGCGGCACGTGCGCTTCAAGAGCAGAAGTACATCACCGGAAGACCACGAGAGATCAGGAAGACCTTCAACGAGCTTAACCCTACTGATATTTTGAAACCATTCAGCAACTCGTGCATGATGATCGCCGGAAAACAATCCACATGATCTCACTTCCGCACCCATCCTATTCGCCAGATTCGGCTCTTGCGGACTTCGCCCTCGTCCCAGAGATGAAGATCCAGTTTAAAGGTCACCGTTTTGACACCACTGCGGAGATCCTGCGCAAATCGCAGGAGGTGCTTGACACGCTTTGAGAAGAAGACTTCAAGGGTACGTTCCAGAAGTAGCAGGAATGTTGGGAGCACTGTATTTGCTCTCCAAAGGGACTATTTTGAAGGTGATGGTGTATGAACATAGATAAATAAAAGTACTTTCTTGTAAACAGAGCGAAACTCTTACCACCTCGTATCTTTATGAAGGTATTGTCATGCTGGAAAAGGTCTGGGTCTCCCCAATCAAGTGAAGGGGTTAATTTTATGCTCACTCATCTAAAGACACCCTATACAATTGTGTGCCTTCAAGTTTGGGGAAAAACTATACATGGCTTGAAAAGTCTTGATACTTTCGTACATATAGTCTATCGTGTTATCTGATTTCTACATCCACTAGAGGAGACGTTGTTATTTTGTAATCTGGAAAGGGACAGTAATCCTTTTTTGGCAATATCGTAATCGTAAACATGTCGAGCGTTCGAGTCTCATCACCTGCTCCCAGGAGTCCAACTATTTGACTTTTATAAATCTATTCCTCGGTGCTCAGAGTCCTGGTCTCACCCATTTCTTAATAAGATAAGGACCCTTCTTAGCCGGGCCCTGTAATCCTGAGGGATCTCAACTAAAAAGGTCACATGCTGATGCTGACGTGGCACTGGGAAGCCGTTCGCCTTTTGATGCGTGCTCGTTGTGGCTGTTTGAGATCGGAACGACAGCGGCACAGCGGGCCCAAGAGAAGCCAGAGGTAGAGCAGGACGCAGGCCCAGCATGAGGAGAGCTTGACGTAGAAGGTGGAGTAGCTGCCATGGGTGAAAGTGGTCTCCAACACTGCTGTCTCATAGCTACACAGGAGGAGGTAAAAGAGTTACAGTAGGTTAAATTCAGGTCTAACAACAATCACAAGTCTAATCTAGTTGGATTGGATATGTTTAACTCTTTACAACCCACCTGAACCAATTGGTAAGGGTCATCATGACGTACAGGGAGGCGAGGAAGAAGACAAAATGGAAGAAGAAGTAGCTGTAGGCCACACGCTGACTCTCGTTATGGATCACCTTCTGGCACCCTTTGCTCTCGTCGTCGATTGGAACCTCTTCCTTTGCTAAAATTGTTCCATAGGATTTAAAAAGGACCTCTATTTTTCATTATCATATACTAATTATTGAAGTGTGTGCTCCAAGTCCATGCTTACCCTCCTCTTGCTCGGGGCAGCAGAAGCAACACGTGGCTTTCTGTAATTTCAGATACAGTTACGGGTGAATAAATATGTATCGTATTATAAAAATATATCGAGATGCCTGACTTTTCCAGCCAATGTGGTTCTTCTCCAAACTGTTAGCAAAAAGTTGGAGAAACACAACTGTACCAAATGTCTCTGGATGCAGTAGCAGGAAATTCTCCCTTCAATTGAACTAAACCTGTTCCAGCATGACGATGCCCCTGTGCACAAAGCCTGCTCCAGGAATATATGCTTTACATTGGTTGAACGTTTTTGGAAACCTGATTAGAAGATTAATTTGTTGTTTTCTGAACGTCCCATTTCACGTTTAGTCCCCATGTTCCACTAGGTCTGGGGTGCAGTCAATTTTCATCCCAAAGATTAATATAGCTGATAGTCAGAGCTCTATAGCAGGAGATCTTCCATTCCAACCCATGTAATCCATATCTTTATAAAGCTGGCTTTGTGCACAGGAGCATTGTCATGTTGGAACAGGTTTGGGTCTCCTAGTTGAAGCAAAGGAACAATTTCATGCCCCCACATCTAGATACATCCTGAACATTCGATTGCCTCCAACTTTGTGGAAACATTTTGAGGAAGAACCACATAAAAGTCAGGTGTCCCGATACGTTTGTCCATATAGTGTATTAAAAAGAAAAATAGACTCAGCTCACAACTCGCTCTGGACAAGAGTGTCTGCTAAATGCCATAAATCCAGATGTCCGGGTCTATATTTTAGCTTTCTTTCTAAAAAAAAACATCTCTACATCTCTAGAAACCTTTAGAACATTACAAGGCAAATTTTCCAGCCAAAAAACCCACAAACAAACCTCCAAGTCGTATCATCATTCGTTTGAATTTGATTAGAATGCTATCTGTGGAACTCCGTTCCATCCCTACTCCAGATAATCTTTCTAATATCTACACCATAGCAGGTGGTATCTCAGTGGTTAAGGCCCTTAAGCCCGCACTTTAAACCCAGATTTCTAAAATCTCAAGGATTTCACTGTGCTGTAGTGTATATGTGACAAATCAAGTCTCTTCTTCTATATTATAAGCTTGAGTGAAGGAATGCAAAGAGATATGGTCCAAAGCTGTGCAACACCTACAAAGTTTGTCTGCTGTCAGAAGCATGGGAGGTGCAACTCACCTGGAACTCATATCGATAAACTTTAATCATCCAGAACGGTCCGAAAACTTCAGCCAAGTAAGAAGCCTCGTTACTGAAGGGGAAAATCAATTGCTAAGGAATATAATTACAATGAGCTGGATATGTGAAGAAAAAAAATATATACTCACCATGCAAACAGCACACAGCAGTACATAATAGCAGCACCGATGATCGCAACAGCGTTTCCCTCATTTTGGATCTCATCCCTGCCTACGTTAGGGTAGCAAGCGGTCACGTTTACGCCCTGGTACTCCACTGAAAAAGCACATACATGCAAAATAAATGTCTTCTGTTGTTTCTGTAGAAATTCATTGTGTTTAATTCTGTTTTGGAGGCGAGTGCTTATGTGATCTTTACAAACCCTTCGGGGGGGGGGGCTGTGATTCAGTTATACAGGAATCCGAATCAGGCTCCAGTTAGTAAAACACTGTAGGCCTGATTGTTTCAGGACAAATTCATTGCTTCTCAGCTGAGATTAAAAGCTACAAAATTAGATCCTCCGGGTTGTACAGCTCCAGAGCAAGTTATTATTTTCATAAAAATAACTATTGCAAAAGAGTCTGATGAAAAGCCGCTTTAAGTTTTACAGCAAAGCTGACGGCTCACAATCATCAAGCATGTCAAAGCAGAACCCCGTAGCGCCTGGAGGCCACTTATAAGCATTATAAGCATAGTTTACACACAATGTCATAATGATATAGTCTGACGCCTTGCAAACTCCGGACCTTCCTCCGGTAATCCAGTGATTTTGATTTCAATAAGTCAAGCTTTGGGTTCATTTCCCTTTACCGTGTTGGCACCATATTTAATTGAAATATTGTTTTATTTTCTAATGCTTTCACAGTGGCTGTCAAAAGTTTGGAAACATCAAGTCTTTTACGGTTCATGAATGCGTCCTCTTGTTTATATACAACAAAACTAGATTCAAAGGCGAAAACACAAGAATTGGACACATGATTGAGTGAGAGAAAGTTTTGTTAAATCTAAATGTGACGTTTTTGGCTCTAACGGAGGAGCTCGTGTAAGACGGAGAACTTACACAAGTGAGGAGATATGAGCAGACTGCGATTCATTGGAACCAACATCACCATACAACATGACAACGAGCCGAAGCGTGCGTCCGAGCGTTATTTAGAGAGCGTAATCTAGAGAGTCGTCTGGAGTGTTAGCTATCACGGAATGGCCTGCCCAGTCACTGCACCTGAATCCTATTCAACTGCTCTGGGATGAACTCGATCACAAGAAAGGAATCTCCAACTAGTGAACAAGAGACACAGTATTTTAGAAACGTTCGGAAGAAACGAACTGTCCAGATGTTGAGAGTGTGAAAGCTGTTCTTCATGCTAATAGAGTATTTTTTTTTTTCAATGAAAATAAAGTAGAACATCTGGACATTTATATATTTGTTTGGTCAAAGTTAATCTTCATAGCGTTACATGACCGAGATTGTTGCATAGAAACAAAAAGAACATGCATGTGTCTTTCAGAAAAAAAAAAAAGACAAGGTTTTTCCATACTTTTGTCATTTAAAACTCTAAACTTAATTCTAAAATGCTCTACTGTTAAAATTTTTGTCACAAACCGATCATTTAACATTTTCAGATTTTTGTACAGAAACAGTAGTCACTGGAGCTTTTCGAGTTTTGCAGTAAATTTAAATAAAATAAAATAAAGCATGCATATAACAATTCTATACATGCCCCAGTTTAAAGAAGGTGCTCAGATACGTTCGTGCACGATAAGCGCTTACGATGGAATATTCACTTTTGTTTGCGTTTACATTCCTATAGGTCATACCACAGCTTAATGAGACATTATAATCACCTCAAATGATTGACCTTTCACTCTTTACATACACTGTCAACAAGTCCTTATTTTACCGGTGACAGGTTGAGCGCTGATTGTACTTCCACCGCTGTAACACCATGCCTAATGGCACACAAAAGTACCTCCATCATACATTACTGTGTTAATGGGATGTCAGTCAGCGCTTTAGGAATGTAATGTGGGCTTCTAACACGGCTTTGCCGTTCTGATGATGTACAGAAAGGGATCAGTGGCTAAACACAACAAAAACGGACATGACACAGTGAAACCATGCATCTACAGTTTCAATCTGGAATATAAATATATATAAACCCCAATTTTTAAAAAAAGTTGCGACACTGTTAAATGTAAATAAAAACAGAATGCAATGATTTGCAAATCTTATTAATCTATTCACAATAAAACAAATAAATCTAATGTTCTGAGAATATATATAAAAAAAAAAGAAGGTCATTTTTAATTCATTGGCTGCAACAGGTCTCAAAAAGGTTGGGACAGGGCCATGTTTACCATCGTGTAGCATCACGTCTTCTGTCCGTATACTTCTAGGAACTGAGGAGACCAGTTGCTGAAGTTTTGGGAGAGGAATGTTGTCCCATATGTGCCTGATAAAAGATTTTAGCTGCTTAACAGTTCTGGGTGTCCTTCTTTTGGGTTCTTCATTTCATGATGCGTCAAATGTTTTCAAACGGTGAAAGTTCAAGAGTGCATTCTGAACAGTTCAGCACTCTGATTCTTCTACTATGAAGTTCAATTGTGAATAAAAATATGTGTTTGTTAGATTTGCAAATTGCACTCTGTTTTTATTTACATTTTACACCGTGTCCCAACTTTTTGGGAATTGGGGTTTGTATATGCTTTAAATATCACACTGCAGGTGTGTGTGTGTGTGTAGATGTTTGTGTTTTTGCTGCACCTTTCTCAGGTGGACGGCTTGACAGGGCGGAGAAGGTCAGGTACATAACGTAGCAGCTGATGATGGAGGCCTGCAACAGTCCAGAACGTGGCTGCTCTAAACACAAGGAAGAGGCCAAAGTAAGTTTGTACCTACCAAATAGTTTCAGTTGCCTTAAACAATGCACATGTACTGTATGTGTGTGAATATTGTCTGTAAAGGACAAGATGTGAAAGGTCGAGTTTCCGAAAAGCACTAGAGCATGACGGTCATCCTTAAAATGGTAGAGCGAGCATCATATTGAACACTCTCTCTCCCAGTTAAGACGATCGAAGTATTCTGAAAGGCTGTGGCAGAAATTCTGGTAATATCTTCAGTAACACACAGTGAGGAAGTCAGGCATGGTTTTGTGATTATCTATGAAAATATATAGATCAACAACCAGAAAGTTACCATGAAATCCCAACATTTACAATAAAAGTACTTTAGACATAGTTACAGGTTATAACTGTGCTGTTTACACTCTATTTACATGTACATTCATATTTCTCTAAAGTAGCTGTGAAACGTTTGAAAACATCAAGAGTTTGTTTCTGGTTTTTGAGAGACACGTGAATATGAAAACATGTAATTATGATTGTAACAATGCTCTTTAAATAGGCGATATATCTCTCGAAAAGTAAAGCAGATCGACCCGGCCCTCCATTAAAGAAAGGAAAAATTACATGGCCCCTTTACAGAAGAAAATTTGAAGACCCCTGATATAGATGATCAAATCTTTTCGCTGAAACGGTTATTTATAAGCTTAATAATTGTGTAAGCTTTCATTATATCATTATTAAAAATCAATATAATAATTAGCTAATAATTAAGGTAATCCTGTGTTGTAGGTTGTAGATTAAAGGCATAATCCGGATTTTTTTTTTTCCATTCGTTCCGATGAAATATTACTAGACTGCATGTAGATTCGCTGAAACTGACTTTGCTGGACGCAGGGGGTGACAGCGATGAAGGACATGACTGTACACAGGCCCAGGTTGGTAAACAGCAGTGCTTTGTTGAGTCGACACGCGGCAGGGTGTGTGTAGTACTTGTACATGAAGGTAAAGGCCGCCGCGGCGACGGTGTAGAAAAAGAAGGTGGCGCACATGACCGCCACATACCACTTCTTATCCTCGGCAGCGCCGGTTAACCTGAGGAAGAACAGTGAGACATAAGAGCAGCGATGTTGACTTTACTCCGGATGTTAACACGCTAAGAGGATCGCTTGTACTACTGTGTGTTTTCTTTGGACCGGTGCCATTTTCTGTTTTTTTCCTGTAGCTAAAGTCCTGTCATGTCTGCTGTGTTGTGTAATTATGCATCATGATGCCTGTTAGAAACCCACAGACATCTGGGGAAAAGCTGTGTACGGAAAAGCAAGCCAAGAGGATGAGTATAAGTGTGTGCAGGTGTTTCTATAGAGAGAGAGAGAGAGAGAGAGAGAGAGAGAGAGAGAGAGAGAGAGAGAGAGAGA
>JAAIIK010000009.1:1371560-1384152 GCA_014706435.1 Silurus glanis
AGAGAGAGAGAGAGAGAGAGAGAGAGAGAGAGAGAGAGAGAGAGAGAAAGAAAGAAACCCGCTTGAACCCACTGGCCTGCACTCACCAGTTCTTATTCCAAGTGTGAGCGAAAGCAGTGATGAGGATGAGCTGAATGAGGATGAAGGAAAAACCTCCCACCACTCCAACATAGTGCCAGGCTAAAAGAGATCAAGAGGAAAAAGTGAAGAATGAATAAACTGTGACAATATATAGAGTTTTTAGCTTATTTGAATTGAAACCATAAACTCTTTACCTGACACCTCTTTTCCCTACAAAAATATTTCACAAATCCCCTCTGGGTGCAATAAATATTTATTTGCAGCCATACATTTTTTTTTTTACACAAAAGAAAGAAATATTGCATTAACCAACTTTAAATTTTTCCAACATTTGTATAAGATAAAACTTTATTAATCCCTAATGAAATTTTTGTGCCAGACACTGCTCCAAGCAAAAACAATACAAACACTTAATAGTATGAACTAGTATTAGCACATTATATAAAAAAAAAAAAAGTATTGTACATGATAGTGTACATGATATAGTTAAATGTATTGCACATAATCGTATATATTATAACGCTATTACACATGATATAGTTTAATCATATCGCCCATGATAATGTGAAGATATTGAAATTCTTTAATTATATTGTGCATCATATTGCCGAACGAGAACATACAAAAATACACAAAATATTGACACTTTGGACACCTTTTTGACATGCTCATTTGGGGTGCACTCACTTTTGTTTAACGGGTGTTGAGTTATTTTTGGGACAGTAAATCTGTACTGCTATACAAACTGCACATTGACTACTCTAAAATATATACAAGTTTCATTTCTATAGTATTGTCCTTTGAGAACATATAATAAAATGTTCGCTGAAATGTAAGGGGTGCACATCTGTACATCTGTACTGTACTGTACATCTGTTTTTTTTATTATTATTAGTAAAAAAAAAATTTATTGAGTTAGTTTGAATAGTTAATTAATTAATAAGTTAGTTAAATCAGTAAAAAAATCTGTTTATATATATATATATATATATACAGTGCCTTGCGCAAGTATTCGGCCCCCTTGAACTTTGCGACCTTTTGCCACATTTCAGGCTTCAAACATAAAGATATAAAACTGTAATTTTTTGTGAAGAATCAACAACAAGTGGGACACAATCATGAAGTGGAACGAAATTTATTGGATATCTCAAACTTTTTTAACAAATAAAAAACTGAAAAATTGGGCGTGCAAAATTATTCAGCCCCTTTACTTTCAGTGCAGCAAACTCTCTCCAGAAGTTCAGTGAGGATCTCTGAATGATCCAATGTTGACCTAAATGACTAATGATGATAAATAGAATCCACCTGTGTGTAATCAAGTCTCCGTATAAATGCACCTGCACTGTGATAGTCTCAGAGGTCCGTTTAAAGCGCAGAGAGCATCATGAAGAACAAGGAACACACCAGGCAGGTCCGAGATACTGTTGTGGAGAAGTTTAAAGCCGGATTTGGATACAAAAAGATTTCCCAAGCTTTAAACATCCCAAGGAGCACTGTGCAAGCGATAATATTGAAATGGAAGGAGTATCAGACCACTGCAAATCTACCAAGACCTGGCCGTCCCTCTAAACTTTCAGCTCATACAAGGAGAAGACTGATCAGAGATGCAGCCAAGAGGCCCATGATCACTCTGGATGAACTGCAGAGATCTACAGCTGAGGTGGGAGACTCTGTCCATAGGACAACAATCAGTCGTATACTGCACAAATCTGGCCTTTATGGAAGAGAGGCAAGAAGAAAGCCATTACTTAAAGATATCCATAAAAAGTGTCGTTTAAAGTTTGCCACAAGCCACCTGGGAGACACACCAAACATGTGGAAGAAGGTGCTCTGGTCAGATGAAACCAAAATCGAACTTTTTGGCAACAATGCAAAACGTTATGTTTGGCGTAAAAGCAACACAGCTCATCACCCTGAACACACCATCCCCACTGTCAAACATGGTGGTGGCAGCATCATGGTTTGGGCCTGCTTTTCTTCAGCAGGGACAGGGAAGATGGTTAAAATTGATGGGAAGATAGATGGAGCCAAATACAGGACCATTCTGGAAGAAAACCTGATGGAGTCTGCAAAAGACCTGAGACTGGGACGGAGATTTGTCTTCCAACAAGACAATGATCCAAAACATAAAGCAAAATCTACAATGGAATGGTTCACAAATAAACATATCCAGGTGTTAGAATGGCCAAGTCAAAGTCCAGACCTGAATCCAATCGAGAATCTGTGGAAAGAACTGAAAACTGCTGTTCACAAATGCTCTCCATCCAACCTCACTGAGCTCGAGCTGTTTTGCAAGGAGGAATGGGCAAAGATTTCAGTCTCTCGATGTACAAAACTGATAGAGACATACCCCAAGCGACTTACAGCTGTAATCGCAGCAAAAGGTGGCGCTACAAAGTATTAACTTAAGGGGGCTGAATAATTTCGCACGCCCAATTTTTCAGTTTTTTATTTGTTAAAAAAGTTTGAAATATCCAATAAATTTCGTTCCACTTCATGATTGTGTCCCACTTGTTGTTGATTCTTCACAAAAAATTACAGTTTTATATCTTTATGTTTGAAGCCTGAAATGTGGCAAAAGGTCGCAAAGTTCAAGGGGGCCGAATACTTTCGCAAGGCACTGTATATATATTAGTTATTTGCCTATTTTTTCCATGGCATTAAGCACGACTCACCCTGCAGGAATGAATCAGTGGGGATAAAGAAGGCAGATGCGACCATCCCGAGCAGTAAAATAAACTTCAGGAACCAAAATCTGTTAAAAAGCACAAGAGAAAGTAAAATTTTTATAGTGTCAACCTGTCAATAGTGAACAGATGGGCAGAGTGAGTGTAAAGTCTATTTCTGGCTCTCACTGAGCTTCGTCTGTCTGTCTGTGTGTGTGTGTGTGTGTGTGTGTGTGTGTGTGTGTGTGTGTGTGTCAGTCATGTATAAACCGCTGGCTCAGTGCTCAGTCTTTAGATATAAGAGCTTTAGTGCTGAGCTCCTGGTGTGGCCCTGTTACCCTCAATAAGCGCCAAATCCCTGGAAGTCCATCGTTCAGATCCTGTGCTGTAGTGCATTTAAACAAGAACCTGGAACCAAATGTAATGCCAAATAGAAGAATATATATATATAGTAGTGACATGAACATGATACTGATGCAGATATATAGTGTGTAACTTATCATTTCTTTATAGAGCTAAAAAGTTTGGTAAAAATATATATATATATATAAAAAGGTTGGAGATTTTTCAAATTCTTTACTTAAAAAAAATTCTTGTCACATGCACATTACAGCACAGTGAAATTCTGTATTTGATTAAATGTTAGGAAGTAGAAAGCCATTATACAGAACCCCTGCAACACAGAGGGTTAAGGGCCTCACTCAAGGGCCCAAGAGTTGCAGCTTGGCATTACTGTTGCTTGAACCTCCGACCAGTAACCCAGAGCCTTAACCAATGAGCTACAGTCCCACTTTCCCAAACACATGCATTACACTCATGTGTGTATTATTGTCACGGGTCACGGTACTGACCCGTTGTGGACGAGAGCTCTGAAATCCTGGCTGGACTTCACGTCCACGAGAATGAGCGCCATCATCAGGTAGAAGCAGGCTGTGCCGAAGCAAACCCTGTAGACCGCAGAATATCCGACTAACATATCACAGTTTCCTCCACCATGGGCCTCATCACAAACCACATGAAAGAAAGGCATCTAAAAAACGGGGTGGGATGAACTGTGAGAAATGAGATTTCAGTGTTTTTGCAGATTTTAAAAAGTAATGGAAAATGACTCACATTCTCTCTGATGGCCTCGGAGACGGTACGAGACAGCATGAGGCATGACACCGTGCAGGCCAGGATGTGGAACAGGGTGTACATCAGGCGGGTGCTTGTGGAGGACTTGACAGGTGGACAGAAGGAGCAGCATAGAGAACATGATGCAGGACCACAGCAGCAACATATCTGTAAGGAAGAAGGATGTTTACAGAGTTGATAGAGGACGTTTGTGTCCTGATGGACATGTCCGACTTCTAGCATTGGTGGAACTCTGAGCCTGGCTGCAATTAGTTGGTAATAAAAGGTTATTCAAAGTTAGAGACATGAAAGGATTTCGTTTCATTAATGGTCACATGTAGACCTGTTTTATGGACACCTGAGCAGAAGATTTTTTTATACCTAAACTTCATTAACTGTCACTGATTTGCCTCTACAAAGCATCTAAACCAGATCTTCAAGGAGCTCACTTTGTGTACAGGGGCATTGCCATGCTGGAACAGGTTCAGGTTTCCAAGTTCAAGTGAATGTAAAATTTGATTATAGCGCCATCTATAGACGTCCTGTACAATTGAGTGTCTCCAGTTTTGTGGTAACAGTTTGGAAAAAGAGCCACGTGTAGCAGGAAAGGTCAGGGGACCCAATACTTTTGGAAATATAGTGCATCATCTGTATATATGAGGTGGTATCAAAAAGGTTTTGAGACTAATGATAACTGGTGCTATTCGAACCACGTGTGTTACCACATCTGCGATTTCATCGTGGCTGCAAGTTAGAACAAAGAGTGTGTGATCTAGCTAGCTATCTAACTACATATCTACAGACTGGTCATTTAGATACAGAGGCTGTTGTATGGAGATTGTGAGACACCTGAGAGAAAGCTGATACACATATACACTCTTTAACTGTTTTAACAGTGAGAATAGAATGATAGGAGATCCACAGATTATAGCCTACATTTAGCTGCATGTGTGTGTGTGTGTGTGTGTGTGTGTGTGTGTGTGTTTACAATGAGGGTGGGGCCGCTCAGATTGGGATTAATCCATATAGCTCAGGGCATCTGGAATTTTCTAATGGATCTAGGCTGCTAGGTTGAACAGAGGTCGGATGTACAAAATAGAAACATAGAAAGTTATTCAAAGTAAAAGTTATATACATGAAAAGTTTTCCTTTGATTAATGGTCACATGCACACCTGCCTCTGGACACCTGAGCATAAGATTCGGATGTGAATTTCGAACTTTCCATTCCACATTCATCCCAATTTGCTGATAATAACCTCCACTCTTCTGGTAAGATGTTCCATTAGATTTTGTGGAGATTTGTGCTCCACCTTGTGCTCCACCTTGTGCTCCACCTTGTGCTCCACCTTGTGCTCCACAAGGGTGTTAGTAAAATCAGTTACTAATGTGGGTGAGGTGAGGAAGCCTGGGGTGCCATCTACTTTCACATTCATCCTTCAGTAGGGCTGATGTCAGACCTCAATAGCAAGAGATCTTCCACTCCAACTGCTGGATGGAATTCTACCGCATCCAGAGGCATTCTATACAATATTTTGCCTCCAACTTTGTGGTAACAGTTTGGGTAAAAAAAACACACATGACTGGAATAGTCAGATTTGGCTAATAATTTGGCCCATAATGGGTATATACAAATATGTGCAACGCCTAAATTCCTCCATTATCTGAGCATAAATTGAGCAGGATTCTGATCAGACTTAAAACATACATCCAAGCAAACATTACTGGTCATCTATTTAACTACTAAATAAAAAAAAGTCATAGCTAGCATAACAAAAGTAAAAAAAAAGTACAGGAACGCTATGGAATCAATATCATTAGTACAGTGGTTCTCAAAATTTTTCTGCCATTCCTCACTTTAGAGCGGGGGTGAATTTCAAGCCCCACCTGTCCTCCACCACCCCAGAAAATGGTAATGAAATACTTCAAGTTTTTAAAAAAATGTCTAATTTATTTAAATATTAATTCTAAATGAATAGAATCAAGTTCAAAAATAGAGAAAATAACAGTTTAGTTGTGTTAGGTACACTAACTGATGTTTGCTTTGAGTGTATGAACTTTATTTTTACATGAGAATATTGTAAATTAATATTTATAAAAACACAAACAAAAATTATATAAATCCTGCCGTTCATGCAGACCACCTGTCATATCTTTATTGCCCACTAGGGGCGCGCTCCCCACATTTTGAGTTCCAACAGTAGCTAATTAGGAAGTGAAGGAATCTGATTTTGTGCCTCCAAATAATTAATTAGGAATAATTATATTATATCATTATTGTTTCTGAATGACATTAGAGTCATTCTAATATTACACAAATTGTCCTACTACAGATAAAAGTTTTTCCCTTTACGTGTTGCATCATATGACACTTTTAACTCCAATTATAATGTCTTACAGAAGCTGTTACAGAATGCCTTTTATTTGTATAGAATTTTTCTTACAATTGACATTGTCCCAAAGCAGCTTTACAGAATTAAATAAAAGTTTAGCCCTAATGAGTGAGTCACTGGTGAATTTGTCATGTAAAACCCACTGAGAAGATTTGAGGAAGAAACCTTGAAAGGAACCAGATTTTAAAGGGAACCATCCTCATGCATCATTCTTGAAGCTATCAGCTGTTCAATGACATGAATGCAAAACTGTTCATGGCAATTGTAGCCCTATTCCATTGTAGCAAACGGTTTATATTAATTACAGTCCAGGTATTGGGTCTTCTACAGCAACAGTTGATGTGGAACCAGTCTCAGCTTCACTAAGTGGTTTCTAATTAAATATGTAAGGCATCAGGATGAACCAAGCAGGTCCAGAAAGAAGAAAGGGACAGGAACATTATATTTATTCAAGCTTAGTCCATAAGTAAGTAACAATACATGGTTACCATAGATTTAAACACCCTTGTACTTATTTGGGTGCATGCTTTGAATCATTACAAAGATCATTTCTCTCACACTCTCAAACTCTTCTGAACGTTTTTTTTTTTTTTTTTAACGAATTGGTCAGGTCTGATTATGCCGAAGCTGATGGCTCCATATTCTGATATAGCGGTCATTAATAACTGTGAAGAGTGTCATGGAAAATATGGATTTACTGTCTTCCTCGATCGCTGAGCCAGTATCGAGCTTTTCCACTCAGAAGTGCAACCGTGCGAAGTTAACAGGTTCAGACACCGTAATGAAAACACTAAAGACTTTACAGGAAGAGATACAACAGAACATCAAGTTATAGAAGGACAGTCACTGCGCTACAAATGCTTTTACGCTCACCTATTAAACCCATTTTGTGTCCCATACCTAAGCATGTAGTTCGACCTTAAACTGATATGGGGTGAATTTGATGTCATAATTTCCATGAAAGATAAGAGGCTGGTCTCTAACATTAATGGCAAACACACCAGGGCTATATATATATATATATATATATAAAGACACTTCTGCACCCACTTGTAAATAACTATATTTTCTTATGCCTCCTTTTTACTTTTCTCTCCCTTTTCTTCTTTCGGTTTTTATATTGTTAAATGTACAAAAATTAAAAAAATAAAATATATATATAATGCTTTAGTTTACCTGGAGCCTCACTTAAGAATTTCATTGTAAAAACTATCACTGACGTCTGTACATATGACAAATAAAACATAAAAGGAAATTTTTACTTAAATCCTAAATCCCACATTGTGTACAACATTCTCACAAAACGTATTATTTTGCTTTACAAGTATTTTATTCTTACCAAAAAAGCTAGTCATTTTCTGTCTTCTCCAAAGGTCTAGGATCACTTGGACTCCTGATCAATCGTGTACATATCAAATCATACAACCATGCAACAGCAAAGCGATGAAATGCAGAAATAGGTCAAGAGCTTCATTCAATGTTCACATGATTGGTGGAAAAAAATATATATCACTGACTGATTATGACATCGGTTCAAAATGGACTGGTTTGTCTACAGTCAGAAGGTTAGACATCACCAGATGAGTTAGAGCCAACAGGAAGTCTACAGTAACCACTCTTTACAGCTGTGGTGTACAGAAAAGTTCTCAGCCTGGGAAAAATACATGAAACATTGAAGTTTAAGTGAATGGTGTTCAACAGCAGGAGACCACATTGGGATTTTTGTCCTGTCAGTCAAAAACAAGATTTTATGTCTTCATTAAAAGATTTAAGTGCAATGCTGTAATTGCAGTATGGTCTCAGGAAAGCCTATATATGTTGTTTTTCCAGGTTATGAGACACAGATGATCTGTGAGCAGAGATGGAAGCGATATACATAAACCTATCATTAGAACTTGACCCAAAAAGGCACAGTGGAAGATCGAGAACTCACATTCCTGCAGTATGAAGTGCTTACGATGCAGTGTATGGACTTTTTTTCACATATTGCCTGACTGATGTTTATTTCTTTCCTATGTTTTGTTCCTCTTTGGATTTAGAATAGTCCACTCTTCTTATCACTCTTTCATCTGCACTTGATGACATGACACTTCATGACAAAAAAATAAATAAATAAATCAACGAATCTGTACATTAAACAGTGGCGATTACCAGAGGGAAAACATGGTTAATCATCTAAATCTTGGTCTAATTATATTCTTTTACTTGCAACATTGCTGTAAATACATCAAAAACTTCAAACACATTTATACTACGAATGATGAACTGCTCGAGAATTCAGCACTAGTAGTTTCATATTTTTTTTTTTTTTCGTGATGCAGAAAGAAGAAGATATTCAGGTGTCTATTCCAAAGACTCATCTACCTTCTGATGAGCTCTCTCATCAGCTTTTGCATTTAATTCTCTCTCACCTGGTAGGCCACCATGTTGAGGAAGTAGTTGTAGACACCTTTGCGGGTTATCACCTGAGCGGATGACATGGCTACTTATGTGATCGACGCTGCCAAAACCTAAATCAAGATGGAGATGTTCAATTAAGTTAGTAGTGAGAGAAGTCTAGAAGGTTCCACAGAGTTCTTCCTAGGGAAATCCTGCAAAAAAAAAGTCCTAAAGTCCTGTTCACTTCTTCTCAGGGTGCAGAAGATCCCCTGCTGCATAGACCTTCATCCTTGTAAGTGTAGTGAACCCAAAATGAACAGCATCCTGTTAACTGGCGGATGGCAGTCAACGGTGCCAGTAGAGCAGAGCGTGTAATCGAGGCTGGATGTCTGATAGACCTCTTTCTCTTCACCCAGAGAGATTAGAAAGGGGGGGGGGCTGTTACGTGGGTTAGTCCATCTGTCTCGCCCTTCCCCCAGGCAGCACCACAGCATGAGGGATACAGATCCAGAAGCTTAAATCAGTTTGTGGCAAATAATGCAATTAAGTGCAGTGCTGCATTTGTAGTGTGGTCTCAGGGAAGCCTTTATAGTTCCTTTCCACAGTTATGAGACACGCACAGTCTGTAAGCAGAGATGGAAGCTACATACATAATCCTATCATAAGACCTTGACCCAGAAAGGCAGAGAGGAAGATTCCTCCAGAATGAAGTTCTTCCAATACCAGGAGAATGAAGAATGGCTTAAAGATCTTCTTAAAGTTACAGTCTGTGTAAATGAGCATCATAAAGAATGTACCAGATTTGGTCTTATACAGTATGTTAACCAAGATGTAATAAAAAAAAACATGAAATCTATCATTAGCGTGTGATTCTTCAGCAGTAAATGCATTATATGGGCAAAAGTATTGGGACACCTGACTTCCAGCTGTATGTTGTTTCTTCCTCAAATCGTTACCACACATTTGGAGGCGCACAGTTTTATATGGATGCCTTTGGATGCGCTAGAATAAAAAATTTTCTCACACTGAAAATAGCGCCAACTAACACAAGAGTCACTTCAAAGGCTTCATATACATCAAATATTTAATATTTGCTGTAGTTTGCCTGTAGCCTCACTTAAGAATTTCATTGTACAAACTGACATCTGTACATATGACAAATAAAACTTGAAACTTGAGTAGAAAGTAGCTCTACTTTCAATTTCAATTATATAATTATAATTATATACATATATAATGCTTAGTCTCTGCCTCTCATTTTGAGCGCATTGCTTTTTATTGATATTATTAAACTTGAAAAAATACAAAGCAATGTCAGTGGTAAATAAAAAAGAAACGAGAGTTAGCGCAGTGTCACTGTGAAATACGATTTGTTTTGCACATGCATGAAAACGCTAAAGAATCCATAGCAATAGCATTAGCCACTAACCAGGAAGTGGCTACCGGCTAACGCTAGCGCTATTAATTCTTTATCGTTTTATAGGCAGCTTCAAAAAATGTTCTTAAAAGCAGAAAATCCTGACAATTCCGCATATCGAGGGAGTGAATGAATGAAGGAAGGAAGAAATGAAGACGTTTGTTAAAGTCTGCTGAAATAAATAAAACAGTTAAGTAGATCATATCTTCAATATTAAATGCTAAACACACACACTTACACATAATCTGTATTACCCAAATGGAGTCTAACAAACGTATTTAATTACATTTTTCCAATTCTTTTATTTTATTTAATCAATTTAATTTGTGCCAATAAAATGTATAACTCAATTTAATCAATATAACAAAAAGTGTATTTCATTAAATTGATTATTTTTTTATAAAACATTATTTTATATATTATTTAACCAATTAGGCATTTTATTTAAAATTGTTTTAAAAATGAAAAAAATAAAAACTCCAAGTGTTGATCACAAATATTATTAATAATAAACTGCGTTAAAAAGAGAATTACAAGCAATTTTATGGGTTGCATTTCTTTCTCGTAACTGTAGCGAAATTTTACTGAACCATGACTTAAAAACCGATAATTCTTTTTTTCTTCATATTGTTACCACAAAGTTGGAGAAACACAATCATATATATTGTCTCTGGATGTGAGAGCATGAAATATTCCCTTCACATGAACTATAAAACCCAAACCTGTTCTAGCATGACACAAAGCACAAAGAGTGGAAGATCTCCAGCTATAGAGATCTGACCTCAACCCTGTTGAACAATGAATGTAAATGCTGACTGCACCCCCAGGCCTCCTCACCTCACCTTCATCAGTACCTGACTTTACTAACACATTTGTTGCTAAAAAAAAAAAAAAAAGCACACATTTTCACGACAAAAATCTAGTAGAAAATCAGAAAACTGGAGATCATTGTAACAGTAAATAGGGATGTGATGCAAAAATGGAATGGGATGTTTAAAAACAAATCCGAATCTTATGCTCAGGTGTCAAGTGTACAAGTGTAAGATTCATTGTATTACCAAGCCCTGATTTATTAAGCAGTCAAACACAGTCTCACCTTCTGATTAGGATGATGTTATGTGAGATGTCACTGCTTTGAACAACACAGGTTTCACTTTACTGCATTAAAAGTGTAGTCGTAAAATGTCTAAAATGACCAAACAGACATAATTGTAACTTCAAACTGAATGGTTTAACAGAAGGCCATTGATTCAGGTTTGGATACATCAGACTGCAAGCAATTTTCTCTAAACCAATTAGAGTATATTATAAAAACAGGTCATACACACAACAGGCCTTTATTCCCTCTCTCACACTGTAAACATCAGATAGCTATTGGACCTGGCTAGTAATTGGGGGGGTTTTGTGAGAGAAGGGGCAAAAAAAAAAAACCCGCCCTGTGAAAAGAGTGTTTTCAGCATACAAATCGAAGCACTGTAAATATGTCTCATTGACAATTGTATATGGAGCTAGATCAATCACAGCAACTCGGTTGAAAAGGACACAAAACATCAATAGAATCCACATGTAATTAGAAAGATTTTCATAAAAATATGGACGCCTCTAGCTACACAATCAGTCCTGTGTCTTCAAAAAGGTTTGCCATACAAATGTTATTTATGGATCGTTTCAAAGACAGACTGGAAAAAAAAAGTCTATGAGACACATTTAGGTCATGAGGCTATATTTAGAGTTACATTGATTAAAACAAACCCACAAAAGCGTGCATTATGATCTTACTTGGGCCCAGCAACAGCGGCAACACATTCTTGTCAGTGCTAAGTTCTGTGCTAAGAGGAGCTCCAGTTACACAGATCAGTCATACAGTAGGAAGAAGATGCTGGTAATGATGAAGTAACGACAACAAGCGCACTCACGAATCATTCCACAAGCACCCGCAGGTCACACAAGCACCTAGACTGGGTAGTGGATGTTGTCTTTAAAGTTGGAAAGCTTCCTTTTTGTTAAGCTGATTATGGTTAAGGTGAAGGATTGGTTCAGGAGGCAGGAGGAGGGAGAAGGGAACAGGTGAGGTTGTTGTAAACATCAGAAAATACAATTTGAATGTATTGTATGTATTTCTAGAACGCAGTAGACACAGTTACAGAGCAGCTGGACATAATAGATTAAGAAAGGGAATAGATTTATAAGGGAAAACATTCTCCTCTGATTTATTTCTCATAGTGTCACCATAAATTGTCACTCTTCTCTATACTGCAATTCAGGGTCATCAGGAAATCCAAAATAGTAGTAATGCAAAAAATATGAATATTGTAACTTGTGAGGTTTCAGATCGTATTCTACAAACAGCACATGAGCTAAATGTATAATAATAATAATTTTAACACTGGTTTTTAGATATCAGATTATTAGTTATTTGATATTAATTGATGTAACATTTAATTTCATTTTGACCTTAAATGTTATATTTTTTATTTATTTATTTATTAAAGAGTTTTTTTTCTCATTTATTATTTATATTAATATAAGATCATTAATATATATA
>JAAIIK010000009.1:1489997-1502118 GCA_014706435.1 Silurus glanis
AAATTTTTTTTTCTTCACACACAATTGTCGCTATGCACCATCTTTCTTTTTTCTCTCTCACTGTCTGTCACTGACGTTGCATGTAGACGAAATCTGATTCATTGTTCTAATTCCACGAGATCAGTAGGATCACCTCATGACCCCCCCCTTATCGAGGTTCAATAAAGTGCTGCAGTGAAGTTCAAAAGTCCGCTTCACCTTGCCGTCCTCTGGCGTCACGATCATTAATTATGTTTGCGTAAGAGTTGTTCATTTGTACCCTGTGGACTCATATCTTCAACTCGTCCGTCCGGTGCAGACACCGGTTAATTATTCGAACTAAAATGAATCAGATCCTTGGTGACTGATTGGTGACTGATGTATCGGCGGGTTTAATCGCGAGATGATTAGTGGCTTTTAATTAGTAAATTGTAAACTTTGCAAAGCTTTACAAAGGAGTCGGAGGAACACGAGTCCCAATCAGGACCTTATTTCTCGTTCTTTTTCTTTGCTTCGAAGGATTTTAACATCGGGCAGATTTGATTACACGTCACGAGTTCTTTTTGAAGAAAGTAATCTAATTCTGCTCAGGAATGAGGGGTATATGACAGGAAAATGACTGCAGCCATCATTCACGACTAAGGAAGAAATCCTCCGTAATAAATGGAAGGAAATGATATTGAGGTAAAAGGTTTTTTTTTCCTTGCCAATTGTACAATGCAGCACAATTCTGTCTTCGAATATTCCATCAATGTTTCTGGACCAGAGAGGTTTAAGGGCCTTGCTTAAGGGCCCGGCAGTGGCAGCTTGGCGATACCGGGACTCGAACCCCGTTCTGTGTGGTGTTTCTCTTCCTGTGTTACTCTATGTGTCTGCTTTCTCTGGTTTCTTGCCGCCTCCTGAAAGCTAACGGAACCTCAGGAAGGTAAAAGGCAATTCTAAATCGCCTCTATTTGCGTATGAAGGTGTGTGTACATGGTGCATCTACCACACCCTTGACCAGGATAAAGCTGTTACTGAAGATAAGTGTACGAACAAATATGGTGGTAATAGATTTTATAAATATGTTCATATGTGCTTGTCTAATCACATCACAGATTTACACCTTCCGAGTGATTCATCGGATTTGTTTATTAAAATTCCCTTCTGTACTGTAGTGCTGAGGTAAAATATTTGGAGATTCCACTATAATGGGTTGGGACTGAGCAGTTAAGGGCCGTGCTCAAGGGCCCAGGAGTGGCAGATTGGCAGTGCTGGGATTAGAACCCATGACCTTCTAAATAACTTGTTATAACTGAGCAGTTAAGCTTTTAAGGGCCTTGTTCAATGGACCAGGTGTTGGAGATTTTGATTGCTGGGATCAGAACCCATGACCTTCAGAATGATGTGGTTATTTATACAATTTAGCAGTTGAAAGTTAAGGGCCTTGCTCAAGGGCCCAGGAGGGGTAGATTGGCAGTGCTGGGATTAGAACCCATGACCTTCTAAATTACTTGCGTTCAACTGAGCAGTTGATGGTTTAAGGGCCTTTTCAAGGGACCAGGTGTTGGAGATTTTGAGTGCTGGGATTAGAACCAATGACCTTCAGAATGACATGGTTATGTTTAAAATTTAGCAGTTGAAAGTTAGGGGCCTTGCTCAAGGGCCCAGGAGGGGCAGATTGGCAGTGCTGGGATTAGCACTCACAACCTCCTGAGCATTCAGACTTGCCAACCAAGACTTGACTCACGTTTTTCACATTTTGAGCCTTAAGGGGACTTGCTCAGGGGCCCAGGAGCAAGGGATCGGCACTGCTTGGATTTGAACTCAAGACTTTCTGATCAGAAGTTCAACATCTTTACCACCGAGCTACTACTTCCCCTAGCATTAACATTTATGGCATTTGGCAGATGCCCTTATCCTAAGTGACCTTATAGTTATCTGAGTTAGACAGCTGAGCATTTGAAGGTTAAGGGCCTTGCTTTAAGGGCACAGAAGTGGCCTTCTCCTACCAGCACTACCCACAGTACATGTTCCGTAATACTGCATCCTCTTGTACATGTGATTTCAGTTTGACATGTGCATGCTTTATGAACATATGGCCTGTTACATGGAGACCCCTGGCTGTGGGATTGAGTAGCACTTGTGAAACTCAGTAAGCGTTCACACTCGGCCAAAAAAAACAATCCTAAACAGCTCTATTCTCAGCTCGTTCCTGACAGGTTCTCGTGATGTGTGAATTCCCTTTCGGTTTATGTTTCCGCTTTTGTGAATGAAGGCATCTGAAATCGCAGCCTGTAATTGGTTGGTTGGAGGCAGCGATGCGATTGGCCATGTGAATCCGTGTGCGTGTGTGTTTGTTTATATCTCTCTTGTGATGTGCACCCTCGCTGCCATGTGCCCCATCACCCCGTTCTTGCACATCGTCCCATTCAGCTGAGCTGCTTTATTCTCCATCTGTCCTCCCAGTCATAAAATAATGTGTGCTTCTCCCCTGCTGTCCCTGCATGAACACACACACACACACACACACACACACACACACACACACACAGTTCTGTCTTCTGCTCTTCTCCATGCTCCGTCATCAAAAGCCTTATTTATTAGGCACAAACGTAACCCTGGGCCTCATAGGCCTCAACTGTTGGAGTAAAAGATTAGTGGGAACTGAACACTTCTTGATTTTTATACTTTCGGACTTATTACACTGTTCCAAGACCAAACTCAAGGGATTGCATATGGAAAGAGATTTATTGATCTACAGTAGTCACTGTAGGGGATTTGAGAACTCAGAGTTTAAGGCATTGGACTGTCTATCAGAAGGCCACAAGTTCCAATCTCAGCACCACTAAGCTGCTGTGCCCTTAAGCAAGTCCCCTGACCCTTAACTGCTCAGTTGTAAGTCACTTTAGATAATGGCGTCTACCAAATGCCATAAATGTTCATGGAACTCCGGTCAGGGTTGTGGTGGATCTGTAGTTTATATTAGAGCTATTCTATACTAAATATACTCTGTACTAAACTGGGTGATCATTCACCCAAAATGAATGCTGGCTCCATCACCGTGCACACGCAATCAGTGTAGCTGAGAGACCAGCTGAGAACCAGGAGAAAAACTCAACTGCTCAGCTTATCAATCCTCTGTATATTCTTTACCCACCAGCTCTACCCTTCTTACAGGAAGTTTTCCATTGTCTTGCTTAAACATATATTTCTTCAGGTGTAGGAGATATATACGAGGTGGTATCAAAAAGTTCAGAGACTAGTTTTGTAATAAGTGTGCACGGACAGTCACAGCTAGCACCGACCTTCATAAGATAGTTTGCCAAAAGGCACCGTCCTGTGTACATAGGGAGCTGTGCAACTGGTGCTATTCGGACCACGTGCTCACCGAGTTCTCGTCACACGGCAGTTTCTCACCGGAAACGACATGAACCCACCCTGCTCGCCAGATTTGGCGCTTGTGGCCTTCGCCCTCTTCCCAAAGATGAAGCTCTAGATCAAAGGTCACCGTTTTGACACCGTTGCGGAGTTGCGTTGCTTAGTAGGCTGGAATTTCGACCTTCTGACCAGAAGACCAACTTTGAGGGTAAAGGGTCTTGCTCAAGGACCCAGAGTGGCAGCTTGGGCTGGGATTTGAGCTTATCGCCCCTCGCTGTTTTCTCCCCGTTTCTCCACTTTTTTATTCTGTACCGTGCATTAACCTGTACGTATTACTCCAGAGTTTAGCAGGTGGTGCGTCAGTAATAATGGTCCGTGGTGAAACACAATGCTCCGTGTTTATATAAATTGACTAAATGCTTTTTTTTGTATGCGGCTCACTCAAGGAATCGTTTCAGCCCTATATTTGAGCTCCCGACCTCCTGATCAGAAGTCTAACATTGAGTGTGACTGGCTCCAAGTGGCAGCTTAATGAGCTGGGATTTAAGCTCATGACCTTCTGACCAGAAGTCCAACATTCGAGGGTTGAGGGGCTTGTGCAAGGGTTCCAAGTGGCAGCTTAGGGAGCTGGGATTTGAGCTCATGACCTTCTGACCAGAAGTCAGTTTTAATCACTGAGCTACTACTCCAACTCAAGATCTTCGACTCCAAGCCATGTGAAGCATATCTTCATGGAGGTAGGTAGCAAAGCTGCTGGAACAGTCTGAGTCTCCTTGTTCATGTGAAACGTTCTTATCGGTCATCGCTAATCGGTATTTAGGAACCGTATTACCGCGCTACTCGCTCTCAGAAGACGTTCACACTATCCTCCCTCCACCCCTTTCTGAAAGCATCAAACGCATCTCGGGCTATTTTTAGAGAAGTGAATAAAGCGGTCGAGAAAGGCACATGGCATCCCATGCTATTTAAAGCACGCACGGCCCAGGGGACCCTTTCAAGCCTCGGTCGCGCCATCCAATGAAGAGCTCCCTTTATTATGTAACGCTGCAGACATCCAGGGACAGAGAAAGGCTGGCACTTCCAACACCCATTCACACACGCACGCTCAAAAAAGTTATTTGAGTTGTTTGAAAGGAGCATGGTTGCATCGGAGGAGAAAAAGCACAATCCACGTGGAAGCCACATGTACCCCCTCCCGTGAACGAGGCTATGTTTATCCCAGCACTGTTTTCCGTGCATCTTTCATGCACCAGAGGACAGTGAACATTCATTAAAACAATCAGCAGCTGGACACCTGATGCATGAGCCCGTTTTTACGGTTTCCTCTGTAGCCTGCGTTCTCTGCGCTAGGGGAAGATGTGACACCGAGCCTTGTTGGTATTCAAGCGCCGCAGCCGATCCATACGAGGCTGCAGCGCCGGCCTGGTATTTTTAATCTCGTGTTCTTTTTTTAGCCCTCAGACTATTTTGCAGCAGCAGCAGCAGCGGCGATGTGCGCTCAGAGGGGGCATCCTCACTCTTCAGAAATCATACTAGAATAGATTCCTCCCTTTTTCTTTTTTTTTTTTTTTTTTTTTTTTTTTTTTGAGGAGAGTGAAATCTTTTACTGTTGGTTTCAGACAATGCATTAATCTGCCCAATGCCATAAATGTGATAAACGTATTATTTTATTGCCTGGTAGAAACCTGCATTCTGAGTGCTCTTTAGTTGGGACCAACAAAGGATCAACAGAGGTTGTAGTCACGAAGCTCCCCCTGCTGGGGCCCTCGAGCAAGGCCCCTTAACCCTCAGCTGCTCAGTTGTATGAAGGAAATGATGAAAGGTGCTTTATACTTGCCACATGTACATTACAGCACAGTGAAATTCTTTCTTCGCATATCCCAGAGATATTGGTAAGCCGGGGTCAGAGGGCAGCGTCGGCCGTGATACATCAGACCTGAAGCACTGAGGGATAAGGGCCTTGCTCAAGGGCCCCAAGAGTGGCAGCTTGGAGATACTGCAGCTTGAATCCCTGACTTTTTGATCAGTAACTCAGAGCCTTAAACACGGAGCTACCACTTGGATGGATGGAATGAATGCTTTTAAGATTATATTTCAATTAATTGAAAACTCTTAACAATAATATTTTGTTAATTCATTGATGAAATGAAAGCTTTAGTTTGTGGCTTGGTTTTGGGAACGAGTGCAGTTCAGGGCTGGGCAATTCCATTTATTATACCAATATCGTGATTCCACTTTTCTGAGATTGTGTGGACACAACAATATCTCAATGTTCTTACATCATGTTAAGAGTTTACAGTTGTGTCTTTGATAAATATTTAAGAGCTATGACACGAACAGCTGGGGATGGTTCCACGTCAACCGCCTAAAGTTCACTCAAGTTACAGTACTGAGCATGGATTTAGACTGTAATATCAACAGTTTACTACAGTGGCTGAGGACCACAGGTTATTTTATCGCCTGTTCCTGCAAGGCAGTGATGGACGGACTTTCGGTGATGAGGACGGGTTCTGTTTTGAGTCTGGTTCTTCTCAAGGTTTCTTCCTCGTGCAGTTTCGGGGAGTTTTTCCTCACCACAGTCGCCACTGGCTCGCTCGTTAGGGACAAACGTACAATTATAAGGAATAAACTCGTACATCCTTTTATAACCGCTGCATCTCTGTAAAGCAGTTTTGATAGTGTTTAATGTTTAAAGACCAATACAAATAAAAACGAAATGAATCCATTTGTCCGTTTGGTTTTTCGACTTTTCTGCTGATGTACATCGACGTGAACGTGCGTCTTCACCCTGTGGATCTTCGATCTCGGTTCGGGAAAAAAAACGATCGACGAATATCCGGCACAAATTTTACGCGGTGACGTTACAGCAACGAGGCGTTTGCACGAGATCTTGATCTCATCATAAATTTTTTTTTCGTAATGAAAATGATCTGAACGCATGCAAAATTTCCCTCGCCTCTAGCTGTGTGCCACCTCCCCTTCTCGACTGTACTCTGTAGTTGCCGCTTGCCTTTCACTCTTTCGTTCTATTTTTAGCTGCCCCAGCATCAGTCCTCACTTACCCCACCCATGTCTTGTTGTTCGTCAGCCCCCCTTCCTCCCTCCTTTTCCACACTCTCTTCTCCGCTACTCCAGTGGAAGGCAGAGCACTCATGTGAATCTTTAATCAGAGCTCTGCCTCCTATGACACGAACCATGGCAAGGTCAAGGAGGGTGACGCGAGGGCCGTGCCCCCCCTGACGCCAAGGCGAGGCTCGGTCACGAATCTGAGCTCTTCTCGCTCTTTTTGTGTCAAGGCAGTGCTTCTTCAGCCTGTCTCTTTCCATGCCTTCGCTTCCAGCTATTCATTTATTTATTTATTTTTACTACAAAGGTGAGCAGCGAGAGGGGGTGATGGAGCAAATGGCTTAAAATAGCCCATGTTGTCTTGGTAAACCAAGGACGACCGAGCAAGAACGGCCGAGGAGCGCTCTCGCACTCGACATCCTGTTAGCACTTCATTCCCCCAATTCCATTTCCAGCTCTCCATTTCGGGGGACTTTGCCCAACCAACGTGGCACGTCATGCTGACGTCAGAGTTACGCATCCACGTGTGGGTGTGCGCCGTAATTGATTACATCCATAAATGTAGTAATATAATATTCTTTCCCTCATCACATTAAAATGCCTTTTACGATCGGGTCAGGAAAGGAAACCATGCTGTTAGTGGATTTTTCCATGCCGCTACCGTTTGTGGTTCTGTGTCACGCTACAAGTAGTTAATGTGTCATTTCTCGAACTAACCGTTTCCTTCCATTTTTTTTTTTTTTTTCTCAACACACAGTTGTAACCGGAGCCACTGATGGAATCGGAAAAGCCTATGCGGAGGAGGTAAGATTCCAGTATTTCATTTAAACATTTTTTTTCTTTCACAGGAAACACAATGAGTCATGAGTGGAGAGGTCTTTGTGGAGGACTTCATTCTAAAACACAGCATTTAAAGCTCCCACCCTTTCGACATCGCTGCTCAGTTGTAGATCTCACGTCCTGCTTACTGCTTACCATCAAGTTTCGTCTGTCTGTCTATCCGGTGGTACCAAAGTTTCAAAAGACTAGCTCTGTTTGCCAGAAAGTAATTTATTTATCTACGTTTACACTCGATCATCTTCAAAATAGTCCCCTTACACCACTATACAGAGCTCCCAGCGTACCTGCCACTTCTACGTTCTGAAAGTCGTTTTTCTTCAAAGCATCTCGAGCACTTTCTGCATTTCACGGTGGATCTCTGCAATGGTGTCAAAACGGCGACCTTTGATCTAGATCTTCATCTTCAGGAATAGGGCGAAGTCCTCAGGAGCCGAATCTGGCGGTAGGGTGGGTGCAGAAGTGAGAGTGTTGTTTCCGGTGAGAAGAAGCTCTGTGACCGGGTGCAAATGTGGTCTGATTAGCAGACGTGGGTAACGTACGTGAAAAGAACAGCACCAGCTGCGCAGCTCCCGATGAACACAGGACGATGTCTTTCGGCAAACTGACTTATGAAGGTCGGTGCTTCCCGTGACTGTGCGTGCAGACTTGTGCTGCCATCTGTTGGTGTGTTACGAAACTAGACTTTAAACTATTATTTACAATTATATACTAATATTTAATCAAATTCTATAAAAAAATATATATATAATATATTTATTAACGTGCGATTAATTCAGCACACATTTCTGTTAATGAAAATAAAATGCAACACATTTATTTACGACGTCTTTTCTTTTCTCAGACATAAAAAAAACCCCTCCATCGAAAATGTATTTTAATCACTAAACATTTTTTTTTTTACTGATGCGCCAAATCTCAAATCAAGCACCGAAAACTGCCCCGATCCTCCTTCTTCCCCTTCTTCTTTTTCGTCGTCATTATCGATTCGCATTCTTAAATAGAGCATTACCGCCATCTACTGTGGTTATGGATCAGAAACATATCCCTATTCCCCAGACCGAAAAAAACCCCGCCATGATGCACACATCCGGCAATTAAAACCGTCCGTGTGGAAACAAAGCAAAAGCTTCGTTTGGTGTTCTGATGATTTACGTAATTTAAAACACCATCATTACTGTAAAATGTTTACGAGTATATTTTGAAAAAAAATGTGGAATTAGGAGTTTTTGAACCCGTGCGAGCTCGTTTCAAACCCCTTTCCGTTATTTACGATTGTTATTATTATTATTTAGCAGTGGAAGTGGTGCACAACGAGCGTTCACTGTAAAACTTTCAGCGATCATAATGATGCGTGATGATCCGTGATGTGGAACTGAGCGACGATGGCTCCTCACAATGGCAGCTCGATACTCTCGGCTTTGAAATTCCTCGCACTACTCTACTGCGCTATTATAATTAATAGCAGGGGGTTCAAAACAAGCTTGAACTGGTTCCAAACTATCTCCAATGCCCCAGGGTCACCAACTTTTAGAGCCGAAATTTCCCATTTCCCTGAGTTAGACTTCAGTTTACTAATCGTAAAGCTGAGCAAACAAAAGAATCAATTTCATATGTAGGTTGAAACCATTCATGAACTAAAACAGTAACAGCTGTGTATGCACTTCAAACTGGGTGAGGAACAGCTAAGCTCTGCTACTAAGGTGAGGGTGTGGGGGACAGTTTCATGTCACAGGTCTTACCCCATAGCAAGACCTGATCACAGCAACAAGACACAAGGAAGTTCTACTGCATCAGTGATGTGATGTCAAAGATCTCAAAGCGAAATCGGTTTTAAAGATGTCCTCTGCAAGCTATTTTGAATACAAGGAAATGGGGTATTTTGGGAAGCGCAGACGAAGTGGTCAGCCAATGAAACGTAAAGCAGCAGATAAGAATCATGCTTAATATCCTTTCAAGATCGGAAGATGTCCAGCAGCAGTGCCATTAGCAAAGAATGGGTGGACACCAGTGGGACCTGGGTACACCCATTTACTGTCTGGAGACGTCTGGCCAAATATGGTGCTCTTTAAAGAATTGTGGTTAAAAAGACACACACCTGAAACAAGGCTTAGCGACTTACGGGAATCTCTGGTGCTCAGGACTGATGAGTTAAAATCGGAAATATTTGACTGTAGCAGGAGGCAGGTTGTTTCCTGAAGGGCTGGACAGCGCTACAATAATGAGTGTCAGCAGGCAACAGTGAAGCACGATGGAGGAGTCCTTGCATTTCTGCCATTGGAGTTGGAGATTCGTTTGGGATTAATTACATAATTTATTGCATAGAAACAAAAGGAAAATGTATTCGTCTCTCAAAAACAATAAACGTGTTTTGATCAGACGTGTAAGTTATTAGCACGTCTATTATTCCCACCATGCTTACAGGCAATACAAGGAACACGCGCCGTAATGTTGGTTGTGTTTTCTTCCTCAGCTTGCACGGCGAGGCTTTTCCATCGTCCTCATCAGTCGTACTCAGGAGAAGCTGGATGAAGTGTCTAAAGCCATCGGTACGTGGTTTTTGATATTCCGAATTCACGTTAACACAATTTTGTGCTTTTCTTCTCATTTTATTCACCAGACTTCAGACTGGATCCATTTCAGCGTGCGCTAGAACCACTTTCATCATGTTCCACAAAGCAAAGCACAGTGCTGTCAGAACTTATTAAACTTGAAATATATTCATCATCCAGTTTATTAGGAATACCTGCCTGATCATTCATGCTGCTGTTCCATGGCTGATCTTGCAGTTAGACTATGAGCTGATCATTGCTATTCCATGAGCTGGTCACTCAGATATTCCGTAAGCTGATCATGCAGATCACAGCTGTTCCATGGGTTGATCAGTTATTCCACGAACTGATCGTGCAGCTGTTCCATGGGCTGATCGTGCGGTTAGACCATGAGCTGATCACGCAGTTATTCCACGAGCTGGTCACGCAGGTATTTTCGTAAGCTGATCATGCAGATCACTTATTTCATGAGCTGATCACTCGTTTGTTTCATGGACTGATCGTGCAGTTATTCCATGAGCTGATGACGCAGCTGTTCCATGAGCTGATCATGCACTTATTCCATGGGCTGATCACGCAGCTGTTTCGTGGGTGGATTGCGCAATTATTCCATGAGCTGATGACACGGTTATTCTATTAGCAGTCAGATAGATATTCCATGAGCTGATCGTGAAGCTATTCCATGAGCTGATCTCACAGATATTCCATGAGCTGATCGTGAAGCTATTCCATGAGCTGATCGTGAAGCTATTCCATGAGCTGATCTCACAGATATTCCATGAGCTGATGAAGCTGTTTTTCTATGAGCTGATAGCGTAGTTATTCCATGGTTTGATTATGCAGCTGTTCCACGAGTTGATTACGGGGCTGCACTACTGTTTATAATACCATGCAGATGCAGGCCTACAGCTTCAGAATGGAGAAACTGAAATCTCACCAACTTAAACCTGTATCTCTGTGGGCTTTGACCAGAGCAGAGGTTGACTCTGGTACAAGTAGGGTTTTTTTTCCTGTTCTTGGCTGACTGGATGGTGAAACCTGATGTACACAATATGGACCAAAGTATCGAGACACCTGACCTTTCCAGCCATATGTGGTTCTTCTCCAAACTGTTAAAGAACCACAAAGTTGGAGGAACACAATTGTATAATTAAACTATGAGACCCAAACTTGTTCCAGCATGACAATGCTCCTGTGCACAAACAGAGCTCCGTTAACTTCTACTTTAGATCGGTTGAAGTGGAAGATCTCCTATGAAGATCTGAACTAACCCTTCTGAATAATATATGTCAGTGCTGACTGCACCCCCGGCCTCCTCATCTCACCTACATCAGGACCTGACTTTACTAATGCTCTTGTATCTGAATCTGAATGGAGGTTTGTATAAGAGCAAATGGGGACTAAATGTGGAATGGGATGTTCATGTAGAAGCACAAAAACCAATCTTATGGTCACGAGTCCACAAACTTTTACCTCCAGTTTATATGGAATAAGTGGAAAGACTTGAGTTTCCAGGGATTTTTAATATATAACTATAAGAAAAAGGGCCGTTGTAGAGCGGATCTAATAAAATCATGTCTGAACTTCTTCTGAAGCTTTTAACCAACCAATTTGAGATCCCGAAAGAGGCGGTTCTGAAGCCTCCATGACGGAGCCGAGGCAGGATTGCTCGTCTGAGTGTCGGCGTTCGAGTAGAGAATATGTTGCGTTTCAGAATTATTTGCTGGAACTTTAAATGCTGGAGTGAAATTGGTTTTCGGAGGTGCACCTGAGCGAGCAGCAGTGGAACTGAGGAGAGGAGAAGAGGAGCACCACAGTGCACGGCTGCGGCTCGTCATGCTGAGCAGAAGGGGCTCGGATCAAACCCGAGCACAAAAACTGTACCGGGTTTATGTTTCAGAAGTGTAAACCCGTGTGTGTGTGTGTGTGTGTGTGTGTGTGTGTGCTTTGAGTACATGAGAGCGTGAGTTTGCGTGTGAGTATTTGCATGCATGAAAGTGTTTGTGTGTTTGTTAATGAGAACAGAAGAGTTTTTGTTTGTTTGTGTGTGAGAGTGTTTGTGTATCCTCATGTGTGCATGTCCGTGTGATACACGTATGTGCCTGTGTGTGTGAGTTCGTGCGTGACAGTGTTTGTGTATAAGTGTGTGTGCGCTAG
Source organism: Silurus glanis (assembly GCA_014706435.1). Taxonomy (NCBI): domain Eukaryota; kingdom Metazoa; phylum Chordata; class Actinopteri; order Siluriformes; family Siluridae; genus Silurus; species Silurus glanis. Next base: position 1,501,949 of record JAAIIK010000009.1, read on the forward strand.
AAAGAGAGCTTGTATGCGAGTGTGTGGCCGTGTGCAAGTGCTTGTGTGAACGAGTGAGTCAGTGTGTGAGCCTTATGAGAGCGTGTGTGTGTGTGTGTGAATGAGAGGGCTTGTGTGAGCATTGTGAGAGCGAGTGTGTGTGTGTGTGTGTGTGTGTGTGTGTGTGTGTG
>JAAIIK010000009.1:1503783-1543488 GCA_014706435.1 Silurus glanis
CTTTCTTTCTTTCTTTCTTTCTTTCTTTCTTTCTTTCTTTCTTTCTTTCACAACTTGTTTCAGTAGTTCCTTCATACTTGATCCATATTCCTCCCTCACTGTCTTTTTTTTTTTTTTCTTCTACTTTCCGTCTTCCTCTCTTTCTTTTCCACAATTTCCTTCCATTTCTGTCATTTTCTTTTTCTTTTAATCTTTCTTTTTTAATAGTTTTTTTTCTCTCTCTCACTCCCCCACCCCATACCCAGTTTTCTCTCTCTCTCTTTTTTTTGTTTTGTTTATTTTTTCCACCTAGCTGTTTTCCTCATATCTCCTTTGTGTCCATGTCCGTCTGCTCGTCTCCTGCTTTCTGATTGTTGTGTTTTGTCCATCAGGATGATGAAGGCTGATGAAAGGTGCAGGTGTGTGTTGGTGTTGGAGTTTGTGTTTGTGTTAAATGTGTGTGTGTGTGTTGTGTTTCAGAGAGAAGCTACAACGTCGAGACCAAAACCATCTCTGCAGACTTCGGCTTGGTGGACATTTACTCCAGGATCGAATCTGGACTTGCTGGCCTTGAAATTGGGATCTTAGGTGGGCTGAATGTGTGAGCGCGTGTGTGTCACTGTGCGCGTCAGTGTGTGCACGTGTCAGGGTGTGCCTCTCGTGTTCCTTTCCTGTTCCTCTAGTGTCCACTTGTGTTCCTCTAGTGCTCCCCACCAGGTTCCACTCGTGTCCCCCTCCTGTTGCTCTAGTGTTTCTTTACTGTTCCTTTCATGTTCCTCTCGTATTCCTCGTTTGGAACAGAATGTTCTAGGCGTGGTCTGTGTAAGTGCTGTCTCTTTTTTCTTTTCTTTTTTTTTTTTTTTTTAAATCGTGGATATTTTCACTACAGTCGGAATGTTTTCCTTTAATGCCCGCACTCTAGTGTTTGCTGCCTCCTGCTGGACGCGAGTTGAACTCATCAGTCTCATCTTCTGTCTCTCCTCTAGTGAACAACGTCGGCGTGTCCTACACTTACCCCGAGTTCTTCCTTGACATCCCAAACCTCGATAATGTAAGTAGTGATGACCTGTGCTGAGTAAATACATGGAAATGCAGCGTTCTTGATGTTTCCTCTGGACTCTTGGTGATCCAGGAGCTGCTCGTGAGCTCAGGGTTTGGTGGCACACCCGAGGTTAAGATTCGTACCTGCTTTTTGAACTTCCCATTCCACATTCAGTCCCCTTTTGCTCTTTCTATTAATCTCCACTCTTCTGGGAAGATGTTTCACTAGATTTTGTGGAGTTTTGTTCTCATTCAGATACAAGGGCATCAGTAAAGTCAGGTACTGATAAGGGTGAGGTGAGGAGGCGTGGGGTGCTGTCAGCATTCACATTTATTGTTTAATAGGGTTGGAGCTCTATAGCAGATCTTCCACCCCAAAACCATGTAAAGCAGATCTTCATGGACCTGGAACAGGTTTGGGCCTCCTAGCCTCCTAGGAAAAATTTCATTCCACCACATTAGAAAAATCAGGTGTCCTATTACTTTTGCCCCATTTACAGAGCACTATTTTATTATCATCTTATTCACAAGACTGAGCAGTTAAGTTTGGTGGAGCTTGGTTTTGAACTCATAACCTTCTGATCATAAGTCCAATGTCTCAACCACTGAGCTACTGTACCATAACATTATATGACTCTGGCAGTCAACAACATGCATCACACAATCTAACAACTTGTTTTGAGAGGTTTTAGAAGTTGTAGCTTCTCCCTTAATCATTAAATAAACGTTTATGAATTAAACATGGAGCAGCGTAAATCCTGCCCCAAAGGTCCTCTCTCTGCTCTTATTGTCATTCCCCTGTATGAGCACTAGATGGCAGAAATCTGTGACCTGCTAGATCAATGTAAATTTTGTCATCTTGAAAGGTGACCATTCAGAATCAATGAAACCTTAGTTTATATCTGTCAAATCGAAACATTTATTTTGATTATTCATAATCATTATTTAAACTGAATTTTAAATATATTTTTTTTAAATCGCATATATTACTCGAATATTAACCCCGTTAAATATATCAAATCTTAGCCTGACCTGCCGAACCGGATGCTTAATGAACACTGCTGTGTTTCTTATTCCAGTTCATCAACAACATGGTCAACATCAACATCACCTCGGTTTGTCAGGTGAGTATCGCATCCCTTCACGAATCCTGTGACGCAAATCCGGGTTGGGTCTCGATAAAACCATTTAGATTCGGATTCCGATCAGATGGTATATACTAGAGGTCGACTTATTCATCGGTTTTGCCGATTAATCGGCACCGATAGTTAATTGTTGGAACTATCTGCTAAAATCCATACTGATAGTTTTTCCGGGTTTCATTATGCAGTACAAGAGCGGCCTCTAGAGGTGAATCACTGGCACCATTCATTAATTTTGGCTGTTTGAAGCATAACTTTGTTTCAGTTTGAATGCATGCCTTTTTTTCTTATTATTTATTAATATAAACATTCATATTTATTTCATTTAGCACATTTTCATGATTCAGTCCTGTATTTTTCTTTTTGTAATAAAGTTCAGTACTTTTTTTACATGGGATTTTATTTTTTAAATCCAGTATTAACTTTAAAATCGATTAGTTGATTAATCGGTTATTGGTAAATACAATCTAACTCTCCCAAACCCCTCGATAAATGTTGTGAAAATTAGGCACACAGGTGTTCAGAGTTCTTCAAGGCGTGAACCCCCGACCTTCTGATCAGTAACACAGAGCCTTAACCACTGAGCTACCACTTTCACTCGTCTGAGAAGATGTTCCATAGATTTTCTGGAGATTTGTGCTCATTCAGATGCATTAGAGCATTAGTAAAGTCATTGCTGGTTGATGTGGTGCAGAAGCCTGGTGTTCACATTAATTAATAATAGCATTAGCATTGGAGCTCTATAGCAGGAGATCTTCCACTCCAAACCATGTATAGCAGGTCTTCATGAAGCTGGAGCTTTGGGCAAAGGGGCATTATCATGCTGGAACAGGTTTGGGTCTTCTAGTTCAACTGAAGGGAAATTCAATGCTACTGCATCCAAATACATTTAATACAATTGTGTGCCTCCAGGTTTGTGGTCACAGTTTGGTGAAGAACCACACATTGATGTTCTTTTCTTATCTGGAATATTGGAAGTAATTTAACATTACATTCGCTTGTTCTCTGACGCCATCTTCTGGCCGAAAAAGCCGCATTGAGAAGCACTCATCTTTACCATTCTTTACTGTTGCTCAGAGTTCATCAAGTAGTTTATTGCACTGTTGAGATTTTATTCTTCTGTCTGTCATTTTTTGCAAATCTGGATCCTTTATTTCTTACCTTCTTCACGTCTTTACCCCAGATGACTCGGCTCGTGCTGCCCAGGATGGTTGAGAGGTGAGGTTATTACTTTATATTTATCAGTAACGCACGTATATATTTTTTTGCCATCTTGTCTGAACCATTCAGGGGTGAATGTATTCAAATTCCTTTGCACTACAATTCAGAACAATATTTTCATTATTATTATAGTATTCCTGATCGATATATGGCAGAAAAGCTGCAAAGCTCAGTGTGGGCTGACGCAGAGGACCAAACCAGCGCCATCTATCGAAGATTTGTGCATTCTGTCGTTTTCGGGATTAAGCGTGGCATGTGTTTTGAAAGACGTGTGGAAATCAAATAAAATTTTACGTCACAGCACAACGGCTTGATACCGTAAAGAGAAAACGCAATGACTGTTGAGGGGGAATTGAACTTGCAATTAGTCACCAGAAGAGGGCGCCGAGCTGCTGTGTGTGTAAGCAGGGGTTCGACCGAGCCTTTGAAAAAGGGGTGTGTGTGGAAGTGAAACCTGAAAGCATTTTGAAGACTTTAGATGTGTATTAAAGAGTTAAAAAAAAGAAACAGAAATAGAAAGTAAATCATAGTGTGGATGTTATGTGATGGGAATAGAGTTTTCCTGACCCCGTCTGCGCTGCGTCTTTCCCCCCTGTTAGGAAAAAGGGAAACATGCTAATCAGAGAAATTATAAAAAAAAAAAATCGCATGAATGCAAGCCGACTTGCACCGACTGCAATCTCTGCTGTGTGCTGCCTTTTATTTCAGGTCCAAAGGAGTGATTCTGAACGTCGCTTCCGCGAGCGGCATGTACCCCGTTCCACTGCTCACCCTCTACTCGTCCTCAAAGGTAAGTCCACTTGCTCGCTCACTCGCTCGCTCACTCACTCGTTCACTCGCTCACTCACTTGTTCACTCGCTCACTCACTCGTTCACTCAGTCACTCACTCACTCAAGTAGTCACTCACTCACTCGTTCACTCAGTCACTCGTTTAATCACTCACTCACTCACTCACTCGTTCACTTACTCACTCGTTTACTCACTGGTTTACTCACTGGTTTACTCACTCACTCACTCATTCACTCGTTCACTCGTTCACTCATTCACCTTTTTCACTCACTTACTCATTTGTTTACTCACTCACTCACTCATTTACTCATTTGTTTACTTATTTACTCACTCACTCACTCATTCCCTTGTTTACTCACTCACTTATTCTCTCCTTCATTCAATTTCACTTAAGATGACACTTCTGCTTAATAAACTCTGTTTTGAGCTTCGCATAAATCAATCAATAAATAAACAGACAAACCTGAATGTCATAGTTTTTGTAAAATTTATGTTTATTTAAAAGTAGTTTTTTTTTTGGTGTCGTATTTCCTTCGCCCCTCCACCTCCTCCACCTCCCCTACTCTCTCCGTTCCTGAAACAGTCTCGAGCCTAACTAACCATGAAGGCCATGGAGAATCCTTCAGACTCGCGACACAGTGCTTAACGTTTTACACTGTGCGCGCTCGACAAAACTTAATTCAATTTTAAACTTTTAACTAATTAAATTATTTCATTCAACATCCCCCCCCCCCCCCCCCCAATTACAAAAGCATTCTGGAGTTAAACCAAGTGTGTTGGAGCGGAGGAAGGCGGAAAAAAATCTCTCGGCAGCAGGGGCTGAAACAAGCGTTCACATCATGAGATCACAAGACTTTTCAACCCAGCGGTGTGCAGCGCTCCAGCTCTCGGGTCATGGTCTCGTCTCGTCTCGTCTCATTCACCATCAACACACCCCTTTTTATTCCCCTTCCCATGTGTGTAAGATTGTCTGGGACTGTCACGATTTTGTACTATTTTGTGACATTTTTTTTTCTCTCTCTCGATATTTTCATGGTCACAAGCTGAAGTAAATGAAGAGACATAAAAGAGAGTGCAACCTCGAAAATCTGTCCACAAAGTGGGAACTTTCACCTCAAAAAACTTTACATCAAATCTCTGCACTTATATGGAATGCGAAAGTTTTTCCACCAGCAAGTTCAAAAGAACGAAAAAGCTATGAATGTATTAAATACACCATGTAATGTAATAAACACGAACACTTAATTATCAAAAGTTTGCGGCCACCTGGTCATAAGGGTGTTCCGCATTTAGCCCCAATTTACTCATAGTTTCCTCCACTCTTCTGGGAAGATGTTCCACTAGATTTTGGAGTGTGCTTGTTGACATCATCAGCCACAAGAGCGTTCGTATAGTCAGGTAGTGATGTAGGTGAGGTGAGGAGGCCTGGGGGTGCCGTCGGCGTTCACATTCATCCCAAAGGTGTTCAATAGGGATGAGATCAGAGCTCTATTATAGCAGGCCACTCAAGATCTTCCTCTCCAAACCAAACAGTTCAATTGAACGCAAACATCTTATTAAACCGCGTTCAAAGTCGTCCTGTATAATTGTGTGCCTCCAGGTTTGTGTTAACAATGTGGAGAAGAACCACATATGGCAGGAAAGGTCAGGTGTCCCAATATTTTTAGTCCATAAAGTGTCTGAGCGATTTTAATGACCCCCTTTTTGCTTTTTCACTTTCTCTGCGTCGCGTATGCAACCCGCCAAAACTCAAATGGAATCGCAATCACTTCTGTATTCGCTTTTCCGATGCCTTGCGTGTAACAGCTGTCAATCAAGTTTCCGGGGCGGGACTAGAGTATTGGGCGTGTTTTTATTGGGAAGTGACGTCACTCACGTTCGACGGTCAACAGGGGAAATGCCAGTAATAGACTTAAATATAGAATCGATTTTGCTGAATGTTTTGAACAATGGAGACAAAATACAATTATATTGTTATTTGTTCAATTATTAACAAATTACAACATACCACCCCCAACACCGATCACCATTGGGTAGCAGTGTAAAAACATTTACATACGTACAGGTTGATACGAATTAATAATGATAAATGAACGAATAATAAAGATAATATAAATTTAATAAACAGTACGTGGAAAGGGGATTGTTTACAAAAATAGTATATAACTAGCAAGTTCTTATTTGGTGAGAATGAAGCTGATTATGTAAATGGAGCTGTTTGGCACAGGGTTTTAATTCTCCTGCACAGTGATTTGTTTAAAAAAAAAAAAAAAAGGCAACAGATGCATGTTTTACTGAAAGAATCTTCCTTTCGTTTTGTTAATACTGTTTTAATTATTTGGCCAGGAATACACACACACACACACACAAAAGATATATTTTTTTTCCCTGGAAACCACGGGCAAGCTGAACAATACTGTGTGTGCACATGACTGGTGCCATTCAGTGTGTTTATTGTTGAGCCGCTGCATGTTTTTCTCCATTTTTTTTTTTTAAGCCTCATCTTAACATCGGAATTTTCCACCTATTGAACCAAACCAGGTTTGCTGCACATCGCGTCAGTCAGCTTGGTGTTTCTCCTACCGAACGTCGATATACAAAATCGGTCAATTATGTCTAATCATATAGCATTATGCAAATGTGCTGCTCTGTGCATGCTCGGTTCTAAAAGAGCAAGAGAAAACTTTGGGTTTATTCGCATGCTTCAGGACCAGAGACAGCTCCCGAACCCTGCATCATGCAGTCAGGAAAATTGTAAGTTAGTAGCTTTTGTCCGCTGTATCTCGCCCGTGAGCAGCAATTGTTTTGTTAGAGGTCGACCGATTAATCGGGCCGATTTCCACCATTTTTTTCAATTAATCGCCGATTGTGCTGCTGATCCGGCCGTTTATTAGACATTTATAACTTTCCCCTTACCAGCAGGTGGCAGTATTCTGTATTCTGCGTCCAAACAGGGAAACCGGAAAAGCTAGAACCGAGAGCTAGACTATTCGCTAATCTCATTAGCTAATCGGAGTTCTCTTTTTCGCCGGCGAGCTCCGCCGCTGCTCAACGTGCAGATTTGGCAAAAAAACAGCTGATGCCATCCAAAAAAAAAATAAAGCTGATCAACACTCGAATACCACTTGACATTCCCCCGACGGCCGACCGTTAGCTTGGTGTGTCTCAGGCTGATACTAATTTTGGAGAGAGAATGAGAGTAAATATTTGGAACTGTATTGATTACAGTGAATCTTCAACCAGCTGTAGTTTAGGCCTGGGGACCAAAACCTGCTAACAAGTGCACTGTTTGGAGAGGTTTTCTTTGTTAAATAAATGTTTAATCTAAGCAATTTTCTGCATCACGTCTTATTTATTAACTGTTAGTTTTTATCAAACGAAAAAAGGAAAAATCGGGCAAAAAAATCGGCATCAAACATCGGCCGCCCGTGATTTGGAAATATCTGCATCCGCCAGAGAAAATCCCATATCGGTCGATCTGTAATATTTGTCGAGCAAATATATGAAAAATCATGCAGCAGTCAAAGCCGGCCAGACTGTCCGACTTCAGTGTATCTTAGCAACACCCATGCAGCACGTGATGTCATCGAGGATGTCCCCGCTGGCCTTTTCATGGACGGAACAGCAGCAGTTTGTCACCTGCAGTCGTCAGGTCCACTGAGCACGGGGATTTACTGTCGGTGGACGCAGTAAGAAAATGAACAAAGCACAGGAAAGGAAAAACGAACCGTGATGGATAGGGCTGTACTGTGTATTTGTGCAAAGCCGTTATCTTTAAAAGATTTCGTGTCTCTCTTTTGTTCATTAACGCCCTTTCAGAGCTTAAACACACTGTGCTTTCTGTGTCTCTTCACCGTTGTAGTTTCACGATTGACGTGACAATTTCTCTCCTTTCTGGTGTGTATAAGGTTTATTTGTTTATTTATTTATTTTATTTTTATGGAGTATGGAGACATCATGAAGGGCAGAATTCCTTGAATAGACCTTTTTCCCCAAATCATCACACAGAGTAAAAGCAAGAGCACACACCCATCACCGTGCTTCATTCGGTAATGGAAGTTATTCTTTAAATTTTGATGATTTTGACTTACAGCTAATGAAAACCAAAAATTCAGTATATTCAGAAAATTAGAATATTGTGAAAAAGTTCAATATGGGAGACTCGTGGTGTCGCACTCTAATCAGCTCATCAAATCCAAACGCATGCAAAGGTTTCCTGAACCTTTAAATGGTGTCTCAGTCTGGTTCAGGCTACACAATCATGGGGAAGACTGCTGACTCGACAGTTGTCCAGAAGACGATCATTGACATTGGCACATGGAGGGTGAGACACAAAAGGTCATCGGTAAAGAAGCTGCTGTTCACAGACTGCTGTATCCAAGCACGTTTATGGAAAGTTGAATGGAAGGAAGAAATGTGGTAGAAAAAGGGGAACTGAAGCTCATTCAAGAATTTAGGGAGATTCACAAAGAGTGGACTGCAGCTGGAGTCAGGGCTTCAAGAGCCTCCACGCACAGACGTGTCCATGGTTCTACAACTGACTCAGTCCTCGCGTCGAGCTGCTCCTGAACCAGAGACAACGTCAGAGGTGTCTTACCTGGACAAAGGACAAAAAGTACTGGACTGTTGATTAGTGGGCCAAAGTCGTCTTTTCAGATCAAAAAGCTATGTTGCATTTAATTTGGAAATCAAGATCCCAGAGTGTGGAAGAAAAGGAGAGGAGAGGGACAGAATCCAAGTTGCTTGAGTTCCAGTGTAAAGTTTGCACAGTCAGTGGGGGTTTTCATGCCAGTGGGGTGATCGTGATTATGTCTCCCATCCCTCCCACCTCTTTGCTCCCACCCCTGATGACTGGATCTGAGTGATAGCCAGTGTTCATTTAAGACTAACGTTTTTGTTTCTGTTTTATTTATAGCGTTGTCGTAGCTTGCAGACGATTGTTGCGCAAACACTTTTTTAGCTCCGCCCACAACAGTTTTCGGAGAGCATCGTTACTTTTATCTTTAGTTTAATCAGATTTCTAAAAGAAAGAATTTCTGTAGAAATTGTGTGTGCATGTCATGTCCCCTTTAATGTTTGGAACAAAGCCGGGTGAAAGCAAGAAAGTATTTTGTTTTACGTATTTATTAATTATTTATTTATAATTCCTTCTTTCAATACAAAGTTTATCTTGTTAAATTGCCTGTCTGCATTTTTTTTTTTTCCATCAGGCTTTTGTGGATTTCTTCTCTCGTGGACTGGATGCTGAGTACAGAAGCAAGGGCATCATCATCCAGGCAAGAGAAAACGTGCAAAAACAGACTAGCGTTGTCCTCATTAGATGAAAAATGTGTGTTTTTGTGGGTGGGAGGGACCTTTCTTATCTTACCTGCCAATCATAGGGAGACTAGGCAATTGTGGGGGTCTGTAGGATCACGTATGCAGAAGAGGGTAACTAGCACTTTCCTCTGAGTGTGTTCTGTGACTTTGCATGATCAGAACAACCTCATCCATGTCCATCTGATCACTGAAAAAATGGTGAAAACAATTAAGATTGCTTTCAAATTAGGATATTAATTCTCCAACCAGGAGAGGGCGCTAGTTTCTGCCAGTTATTATAGTAATTAAAATTATGGTGTAAAACTAATTAGTTGGATATGAGCCCTACTGAGAACGAAAGAAAAATTGACATTAAAAACCACAGGATTCTCATTGAGACAGTTTGAGACATTAGGGATGTTGTCTGAAATGATCTATAAATTAATGTTTTCAGGGGAAATATATGCACCGAATTGTTTTTATATTCAGAATTTTATTAGTATTACAATTTCTTTTTTTACAACGATATTTCACCCCCTACAAAATGAAAATGGTCATCATTCTCAATCAATTTTTAGATGTATACATTTGCTAGTCATTTATCAAAGTTGGCCATTTGAATGAGCAGAACTGCACAAATTTACTCGTTACATTAACATACGTTGAGTTCCAGCCTTTTTTCTGCTCTAACTGAATGGTACATGGAAATTCTGGGATTTGATCTCACAACCTTCTGATTGGAAGTCCAGCTTTTTGACATTTACATTGGATTGAGAAAAAAAAAACACAGTGAGGACCAAAGAAAAGTTTTTTTTAATAAAGTCTGTAATGTTCTCTCTGATGTAGAGCGTCCTGCCTTTCTTCGTCACCACCAAGCTGAGTAAGATCAAGAAAGCATCTTTGGACATTCCCACTCCAGATCGCTACGTGGCATCGCAGCTGAGCACCGTGGGTCTTCAGACTCAAACGAACGGCTACCTGCCCCATGCTATCATGGTGAGAACGTGACCTGTCCCACACAAGGCCAACTGTCTCAAGTTTTTCAAAGACTGAACCCTGTGTGCTGGAGGTGTAACGGTACACGAATTCCAAACGTTTTATTTCAGCGCACACATGAAACGAATACGATTTAGTTTTTAACGCACGTTTGTTTAGACTCCACCTCGCACTTTGAGTGCAAATAATAATACAGTATCAATACTCTGAAATATATATTAATAATAATATTAATAAAACTAATAATATTTAAAACGGAAAACGCACTCAAACTTACACACGTCCGTGTTTTCCCCGAACGCCGTCTGACAAACGTAAACTATTTTAATGAATTTCTCCATTTATTTATTCAAATCTTGTATTTTTTTTTTAATCAATTTATTTCTCTGCAGCCGATTTAATCCATCGCTCCGTTTAATCAATCTAATAAAACAAGTGTTCATTTGATTTATTCGATTTTTATATATATATTTTTTTATTTTAACCAAGCAGGCAAAAAAAAAAAAAGATAAGCAAGTTTATGTTTTGTGTCTTTTTTATGTTCGAGGCAGAGATTTTAGATTTCAGATGTTTTTTTTGCTTCCAGTGTGGCGTTGCATCTTGTACTTGGATTTAGCATTTATTTTTGTTTGTAATTATCTTTTATTTCCTACAGCAGCATTAGTGAGAATATGCTAATTAAAGATTCTCATGTATAACAAATAAGAGCCTTTTTTTTATTTTTTTATTTTCTGATCTTTTGCAGGGATGGGTGACCACGTCTGTACTTCCTGCAAAACTGCTCAACAGGTACGTCATGAACATGGGCCTGTCTCAGCGTGCACGCTACCTGAAGAAACAGAAGCAGGGCTGAGAAGATCAGGACAGGTGGACTTCAGAGTGGAGAAGAGTAGTGGACCAACCAAAAATTTCCTTTTTTTTTTTTTTTTTTTCCTGGTGACGAAGGTTGTCAATTCTTGGACATTCCTGGTTATCGATTCCTTCCAAGCTTTGTATTTAATACAAGATTTGTATTAAACATTTCTACCCTGGATTTATTGATCGAAAAGGATTAAAGTGCGGTCGTAACAGAAATCTCTGAGTTTTACATTAACACGTACAGAAAACACAAAAATGTGGTATTTAATTATCAGACTAGGTTTTAATCCTGGACAAATTTCAGTCTAATTTGGACTCAAAGGAGCAGTTTGTCTTGCGCTCTGAGAAGAACTGATATTTTAATGAAAACACAGACATTCCTTCCTAATTCCACACTGATCCCCTAAATTTCCATTTTGAAAACCGTGCGCTCGTTAGGAGTCGCTTGAGGAGCGGAAAAAGTGCTGCTCGTTTAACGGCCAGAAAAAAGACGCCGTCAGAATCCTAAAAACAGGAATGATCTCGATTGTGGCAATATTATAAAAAAAAAAAATAAAAAAAATACAGTTTTTCCAAATGTCCACTTTAGAGTAAATGATTATTTTGTGTCTAGACACGTTCATAAAATCCGCTGCACCTTAAAGTGTTGACGGCACGAGAACTTCCAGTTTGTGTTCGTTTTTTTTCCGTCTTGCATTTGTAGAACACATTTATCTTCTACACTATATGGACAAAAGTTTGTGAAGACATGACCGTAAGAGTTGTACGTGTTTCTCTGTGAACATCTCGTGCCACATTATCCTTATTCCCTAATATAATAATCTCTACTCTTTTGGGAAGATGTTTGTACAGGAGGTGAGGTTGAGGAGGCCTAGGGGGTGGGGGGATGGGGGGGGGGATGCAGTCAGTGTTCACATTCATTGTCCAATAGGGTTGAAGCTCTGTAGAAGGAGATCTGCCATTTCAACCTATGGAAAGCATATCTTCATGCAGCTGAGCTTTATTCACAGGAATACGATTGCATGCCTCTGAGGTTTTAGAGGTTGGAGAAGAAACACATGGTTGGATAAATCAGGTGTCCCAATACTTTTGTCCATACAGTATGTGTCAATTGGGGGATTGTGTTTCCCCCCCTTATGCTGTTTAAAAGCCATGTTGTACTCTGATGACTGATTTGTTGTATTTTGTTGTATGTGCTTTTGCATCGCTTGAAATGTACTCAATTATTTTAAAGCATTTAATTGGTAACTTGGGTGTGACCGTGTTACTAACGCGGTGTAGTGAGGACTTACTGAGCCAAGAGGAAAAAAATGCTTCCATTTCCTCTTATTAATGTTTCACACATGTAATATCTTGACGTCTGAGGTACAGCGAGAACGCTAGTGATGTGATCAAACTTGCAGAAATAAACTGGAAAGCTTCATTCACGTTCTTTTAAAATTAACGTTCGAATAAAAATGTTTTTGGAAATCTTAACGTTCATTTACGACATTGCTGAAATGATTCTTTTTGCTCAGAATGAAGAAACTCAACTTTTTAATATAGAAATAATATGATGTTTTGTTGACAGGAAATGAAGCAGCGTATGTCTGTGGTTTCCAGAGGTGGGTCGTACATTTCACCCCTTGTTCTTCTGTGGTGTCCTACTTGAAGCCAACCCACCTCTTAATACCATAGAACCCATCAGTATTATTTATAGAGCATGTTCTCTATGTCCTTATGATCCTCCTCCTTAAAATAAGTGTCCATGCCATTTCCATCCTTTTAGCAAAATCTACCACCATCTGCCCTTCCACATTCTTCTCCTTAAAGCCATACCTAGCCATCACCTCCTCATCACCTCTGTTCCCTTCACCTACATGCCCATTAAAGTCTGCCCCAATCACCAATATTTCATTCCTAGGTTCACCATCTACCACTTAATCTAACTGACTCCAGAATCTTTCCTTCTCCTCCATCTCACAGCCGACTTGTGGAGCATAAGCACTGATGACGTTTATTATCACCCCTTTAACTTCCATCTTCACGTTCATCACCCTATCAGAAACTCTCTTCACCTCCACTACACTCTTACTGTACTCTTCCTTCAGAATCACCCCTACACCATTTCTCTTTCCATCCACACCATGATAGAACAGTTTAAACCCACCGCCAATGTTCCTGGCCTTACTCCCTTTCCACTTGGTCTCCTGAACACACAACATATCTACCTTTCTCCTCTCCATCATATCAGCTCCCTCTCTCCCTTTACCCGTCATAGTACCAACATTTAAAGTACCCACCCGAACCTCCACTCTCCTACACTTCTCCTTTCCCTGCCGTCTCTGTAGACGTCTTCCTCCTCTCCTTCTCCTCCTTCAGCCAACAGTAGCCCAATTTCCACCAGTACCCTGTTGGCTAACGATACCTGTGGAGGTCTTGGTAACCCGGGCCTCGACCGAACCGGTATGAAATTCTGATTTCTGACCTCGCAAACCCCATCTGTAGCAAACTGCACAAGCTCAAATATATTCATGTGCATTTAATGTTTTTTCATTCCACAACGACAGACGGAGGAGAAGAATCTAATATCGATGCTTCTGCTAGAGATGATGCATGCAGGTGGTGCAGCTGCGGCTACAGTGAAAAGAGACTTGTTGAACTGTGTTCCTTGCTTTTGTAATGCCATTCATCCTCACTCCATAAGATTCCTGTCTATGATGCAGCGCTCTGTTCTACTGCCTTCCTCTATAATACTGATGGTTTTTATAGCCGTGGCATCATAATATACACTATATTTCCAAAAGTATTGGGACACCTGGTCATAAGTGAGGTATGTGATTTTTGAGCATCGCATTCCACATTTAGTCCCAATCTGCTCTTATAATTCCCTCCACTCTTCTGGGAAGATGTTCCACTAGATTTTGTTGTGTGCTTATGGATATTTTGTTCAGCCACAAGGGTGTTATGAAAGGCAGGTACTGATGTAGGTGAGGAGGCCTGGGGTGCAGTCAGCGTTCACATTCATCCCAAAGGTGTTCAGTAGGGATGAGATCAGAGCTCTATAGCAGCAAGATCTTCCTCTCCAAAGCATGTAAACCAGATCTTCAAGAAGCTCACTTTGTGCACAGGGGCATTGCCATACTGGAACAGGTTTGGGTTTCAAGTGAATGCAACATTTTGTTATAGCGCCATCTAAAGACGTCCTGTAGAATTGAGTGCCTTCGACTTTGTGTTAACACTTTGGAAAAGAACCACATATAGCAGGAAAGGTCAGGTGTCCCAATACTTTTGGCAATATAGTGTATATTTATAGAAATCAAGTCAAGTTTATTTCTATAGCGCTTTTCACAACAGACATTGTCTCAAAGCAGCTTTACAGAAATCAACAGTCAAGGTGAACGGTGTGTATTTATCCCTGATGAGCAGCCGTGGCGACTGTGGCAAGGAAAAACTCCCTTAGATGTTATGAGGAAGAAACCTTGAGAGGAACCAGACTCAAAATGGGAACCCATCCTCATTTGGGTGACATCAAGAGTTTGATCATAAATCTTTCAACAATACAGAACACTGGAGAGTGAGAACTAACATGAGTACTGGAGTATAAGATTATAAGTAAATGTTCTTTCTACAGTCTTTGGTATAAAAGTAGGAGCTACTGAGCTCAACATTTGTGATCATCACAGATCCAGCAACAGCTTCTCCATGCCAGAGCCTTTAAACAAAGCCTTTAAGAAATATGACTCTTGGTGTTCTAAAGGTTGGAGATCCTTGCTTTAGGTAAACGCTAAACATTCTAGAAATATATAATATTGCAGTAGGTTACAGCATATAGTAGTCCTGTATTTTGTCATAAATATTATGATTTATTTTACAGAGTGCTTGTTCTTCTGAGCTTTTCTGCAGTTCACATAGTATTTGAGGACTGATGTACAGTAAGACACAAAGCCTTACAATCTTTCAAAGATATTCCAGTTGACCAACATGCTTCTGCCTTTCTGCTCGGTTAGCTAATTAGACATGGACCTGTGTTATGGAGGAGAACAGATGGTATGGCAAAGGTGCCAAAATCAGCTCCAAGATGGCCATAGCAGCGCATGCTTTCACTGATTCAACTCATTAGCTAATTAACGAGCCCTCGATGATCCGAATTAGTTATGTTACCAGAACGAAGAATCGTGCAGGGGTCACTCAGGACTTGAGCAGAACCCATGTAAGGGAGCTGAGATCATTTCTATATTGGTATGCATGACAACAGAGACAAAGCAGATCCAGACTCTAGACGAATATACTCGAGTCCAAGGACGAGTCCTTAAGAAAATGAATCGAAAGCCAGTCTTCTCTGATCAGCAAGAAATAGCGGAATTGCAGTAAAAAGCGGGTGAGATGGAAATCAATTGTTTTGAGCAGAGTGGAATTTTTTTCATTTATATCCACAGTTTATGTCACAAGGCCGAATGTGCAGTACATCAATAACCCATTTTTAATCTGTTGTCCTGTCTTTCTCTTCTTCCACACAATCCCTCGACATCATTAAAACCATTTTATATCGAGTTAAATGTTCTGATTTACATGACAGTCCAAGCTGTTGATTCCCGACTCAAAAAACGTTTTATATTATCGCCGATTTTTTTTTCTAAGGTTTTACTGAGCCGTGCAAAAGTATTTGCCCCTTCCTGATTTTTTTATTTACATTTTTTATCATTTTTTTATCTTTTTTTTTGAATATTTGTCGCATTGAAATGATTCGGATAATTGAAGCAAAATATAAGCAGAAGTGAACAGCGCAGGCTCTTTGTAGCTTCAATTCCATGTAGCTTGAAGCTGTTAGTTTAACCAATCAGATTGCAACATGCTTACTCCGAGGCCCCCTAGCAGGCATTCAGTTACGTCTGCGTTTTCAGTTACGTCTGCATTTTCAAGTCCTTTGATTGGATGGTCAGAGGGCGCAAATATCAGAGCTCACAATCTGTAGCAACTGTACAAATCTCAAATATATTTGTGTGGATTTAATTGCTGGTTTTTTATTCCACAACGGCTGACAGAGGAAAGGAATCAATTTAGTAAGATCCACTTGTTAAACTTGCTCCTGAGGCTCCAGTGATCACTGTTCCTGCCCCTCTCCCCTCCGTGGATCTTCCCACTTCGTCCAGGCCTGCCTCTGGATAGTGTTCTCTTCGACTGGAGGCCACTCTGTGCAGCTTGGGACGGTTTCTCATCAACACCTTGGGTGGTTCCATGAAATTCCGGAGTAAGAACGGGCGCTTTGAGGATGGATTTGGACTGTAGTTAATGTCAACAGTCTGCTACATTGACGCAGGACTACTTTTCACTTCTGATTATCATTCACTGTACCCCGCAACATCGTATATCTGCTACAAATGGACATTCGGTGCAACCCAGATGAGGATGAGTTCCCTCTTGAGTCTGGTTCCTCTCAAGGTTTCTTCCTTATGCCATCTCGGGGAGTTTTTCCTTGCCACAGTCGCCACCGGCTCGCTCATCAGGGACAAACTTACTCATAAAGAACATATTCACTTTTAATCACCACATTATCTGTGTAAAGCTGCTTTGAGACAATGTTCATTGTTAAAAGCGCAATAGAAATAAAAATGAATTAAATTGAATTAAAATTACAACTGCATTTACAAGACGGACCTTTCAAGAAAAGCTGGACATCATCAGGAAAGGTCGTTCAGAACAGTTCAAAACAGATGTCAAGCTTTTTCATGGACCGTTTATACTTTTGTTTTCTCTCCTGTAGAATTTGCACAAAAACACAATTTGCCTTCATTTAAAATCCCCAGGAAAACCGTAATGCACTGGGAAAAAATTATAGGGGCGATGCAGCTGTGGCTACAGTGAAAGGAGACTTGAATTGTGTTCGTTGTGTTTCTTGCTTTAGTAATGCTATTTATTCTCGCTGTATGAGACTCCTGTCTGAGATGCAGCGCTCCGTTATACTGTGTTTCTCTAGAATATTGACGGTATCTATAGCCGTGGCGTCAATATGATATTAAGAGGTGGATTGATTCAGGTAGGACACCACTGAAGGCCTGGGTGGAAAATGCACGACCTGCCAAATTACAAATCATACAATGGCAGGAGTTTAAAAGGAGCATGGTAATAGCCAATGAGTGCTAGGAGGCTGGACGGCAGAAGCAACTGCCTCACAAGTAATCATGTAGATTAGCGCAAGAATATTAAATAGCAGGAACAAATGTGACGGAAATTTGAATGTAAAATGCAATCTGTAGCGTTTATGCACAGAAATGCTCTTTAATTTGATAATTGGATTGCGCGGTACTTTGACATATTGTCTATATAATGAACTTAGTGCGACTGAGATGCTGCTAAGCCTCAGCAGCTTAACTACAAAGGCAAGCCAGAAGGTAGAACAGGCATGAGAGCACCCTGAGACATTAGCTCCTCTCTGCTCCAACGTCAACAATTAAGAGTAAGAGTGAGATAAGAGTGTCACAACAACATCTCAGCCATTCCACAGGCGCCTTCATTCTCTATGCACATGAACCCACAGATGCACACTTTTTTTTTGAAAATACATCTAAAAGAACAAGGAAAGTTTTCAGCTTATAGTCCTAAAAATGAAAACTAGGACACTTAGCTGGGGAACAAAAGTTTCTCTATACTGAAGTTTTTCACATTTTTGCTTACTAACAGAACGCATGATAAATTTAAGCATGGTAATGTTTTTTTTTTTTTTTTTTACTCACATACTCCGAGCCAAAAAAAAACGAAAATCACTTGCAGCAAAATAGATCAGTAGCAGGTTTTTGTTAATCAACACTGGAAGCCAGCGCAGTGTTTAATTAAAGCCTGATATTATCAGGGTTTCTTGTTCTAATGCTGTATTTTTTTAGGTTGTTTAGGTTCTTACTGGAATTTCCAGACAGAAAATGGTCAATATTTGGCCATTATTTTATAGACTGGAAGAATGCAATCCCAGTATTATGGGATGTTAGGGTTTTGGGTACACACCAAATTTATCAGGATTGAACATATTTGACAGCTGGTTTCTTGCTGCCTAAGTACCCTATTAAATAATATAAAAAGCATTTATTAGAAAAAAGTTGTTTAATCTTCAAAATGTATGCACACAAACCACTCAGGATGTTTTTTGTCATTTGTTGTGGACGATACATACAGTTGATTAATTAACATGCCATGTTTTGAGGAAAAACTCCTCCCAAAAGAAGCATATGTAATAAAAATAAGTGCTTCCAGTACCGAGCCTTGTGGGTCACCATAATTTACTTCAAAATTTAATATCTGTACATTTGAAAATGCGCAACCAGGTTCTGCGTTGACATTCCTATGATTTATGTCTACTAGGAAATAAAGACATTTATGAGGAATAACGACTGAGCTAATAGTTTAAAGATTCGATATAAGGGTCAGGTTGAGCTTTGAAATTTATTCCAGCTGTGAAATGATCGTTAGCGGCTATAATGCAGATTACCATTAACATACACTATGTTGGCAAAAGTTTGCAGACACCAGGTTATAAGTATAGTGTGTGCTTTTTGAGCATCGCACTCCACATTTACCGATTTGCTCTTATAATTCTCTCCACTCTTTTGGGAAGATGTTCCACTAGATTTTGGAGTGTGATTGTGGAAATTCAGCCACAAGGGTGTGAGTAAAGTCAGATACTGATTTAGGTGAGGAGGCCTGGGGTGCAGTCAGTGTTCCAGTTTATCTCAAAAGTGTTTATTATAGTTGAAATCAGAACTTTATAGCAGGCCACTCAAAATTTTCTTCAAACCATGTAAAGCAGATCTTCATGGGGCTGGCTTTGTGCACAGCGGCAAAGCCATGCTGGAACAGGTTTGGGTTTCCAAGTTCGAGTGAAAGCAACATTTTATTATACTTCATCCAAAGTCAACCTATAGAATTGTGTGCCTCCGGCTTTGTGGTAACATTATGGAGAAGAACCACATGGTCAATCCCCAATAGTGATGTTCCTGGATTTAATGCTGACTGACATCTAAATCCGAGACCATTGCAATGAGTGAATTATTTGTAATTTCTTTGTTTCAGTTATCTTCTTTTCTGATGTTGTTCAGCCGGAATGAACTTCTTCCATCTTGCCTGGATGTCAGCTAATGCATTTAGAAATATAAAGCATAATATCATGGAACATGAATAAACATACATTGGATGCTTGTGAGTTACATTGGGATGCAATACAGTGAGTGTATAATACGATGTTTAAATGTATAGCAGGTGGTATTTTTGCATGCGTTTTTTTTAACCTATTAATTGTACAAATATACAAATATTCTGTACTGTAAATGATGAGAGATTCAACTGTTTTGCAATTTGATGTTGAGGAAACTTATTCTGAAATTGTTCCACAGTTTGTAGATACAGTCTTTCACAGACTTGTGAAGCTCTGCTCCATCGTTACTTCTGAGAGACTCTTCCTCTCTAAGATGCATTATTTATACCCAATCATCTTTCTGACCTGCTACCAATTAACCTCAAACAGTCGGAGAAACATTTTGCAACTGTTTAAGTTTAATAACGTACTTTTTTCAGACTTTTGTTGCCCCCGTCCTGACTTTTTTCAGACGTGTTGCAGGCACCAAATTCGAAATGACCTTTTTTCTTCCTTAAAATGGTACATTTTCTCAGTTACAGCATCCTATTTGTTGTCCTTTTGTGAATAAAATATGGAATTATGAGATTTGCAAATCCGTTTTTATTCACATTTTACACAGTGTCCCAAATTTTCAACTTTTTTTTTTTTTTTTAAGTTCTTTATCATGCAAGCATTTGAAGTAGGACAAATGATCATTTTAGCAGGTTGTGAAATGATTAAAAACAGCACTCTATTTAGTTAAAGTTTTAACACTTTGTTGTGATGCAATATGCATTATATATTCAATAACACTGTGGTATTGTTGCCTCCTAATGATTAATATCTGCAATTGGCGCAATCACTACAATCCCTGGTGCGTTATAACTTATACCGTATGACAATGCAGAAAATGTCTTATTTTTAGTTATGTAAATGTAGAATGAGAAATATATATTAGTTTTTCCATAACAGATGCAAGCAGGCATTTGTATAATTTCCTAACATTTTGTAATTCTCTCATGCTCTAATTTTCTATAATTCTCTCTCTCTCCCTCTCTCTCTCTCTCTCTCTCTCTCTCTCTCTCCTGCTCTCCCCTGCAGCCAAAGGCCATCTGTGGCCTTGAAATAGATCTGGAGTGTCAGCTCGGTTGGTACACCCACGCAGTCTCATGGCACCGCTCTTCCTCAGCACATATATGCCCATTATGCCAAAGGAAGATGTTGCTGTCATATATCTTCTCCGAAATTCTGCATGATCTGAGTTTCATCTCTCTCTTTCTAGTATCCCCGACAGCCAGATGAATATGAATATTCCCTCTCCACCCCCTGTCAGCTCCACACCGCATGCTGTAGGACTTCCGGGGAGGGGTGAGAGACATTCCGGAGGATCCGGTATGGAAATCGGAAGTGTGGGAGCGCAGCGAGGAAGGAGGAGCTGGAGGGAGATCAGACACGGAGGGAGAAGTGAGTGGGAAGCACTGGTCTATATAAAGCTCCTCTAAAGGCTGCAAGTTACAAGCATCCAAGACAGCGAGGACTGAAGCTCACTGGTTTCTTCTGCCTCCAATGATTTGAAGACCAAGCTTTCGAGAACCGTCTTCTCAGCGCCTCAACTTTGTGGACTTTTCTGCAAGACCTCCGTAGAAGAATCTACAAGGTTTTTCTGTGACTACTAATAAGGATCAGTAGCCTCATTAAGGATGACCCAGCTGAATGCTTTGGCTTCTCACCTGCTAGCTCTGGCCATGGAGGAATTCCCTCAACCTGTGGGAACTCTGAGGGCCTTGGAGTGTGAGAATGGACTGCCAGGGCGGCATCACGACACCCGCTTCATTTGCAGTAAGATCCCGGAGGACGTGAATGAGGAAGGGACTCTGGATGAGGATAGAGCACAACGATGCTTCCAGCAGTCTCTGGAGAGTCTGCGAAGATGCCCTCAAGCATCAGTGGTTCACCTCTCAGGACTTCACCAGCATCTCCACACACAGCAGCGTGGACTCTAACGAGCCTCAGACGGCACAGAGGAACTCCAAGGGATTTTACTTTATGGGAAAAGTCAGGGTAGTTGCTTCACAGTGAAGCCAGACTGACTAATCCCAGTGAGATTTGTCCTGAGATATATATATATATATTTATTTATTTGTTAGATTTTGACAGTATTTGGACAAAATCTTAATTTTCTATATCTTCTGATCTTCTACGACGTTGCTTAGCGGTGCTTAATGCTCCACATGCTCGGTCACCATATGTATAGGGAAATATAGCTCGGTATATTTGCCAACAAAGACTATTTTGTCCTGCAATGGAATGCCGTCCCGTCTGCAAACCCTATTCACAAACGCTGAAAAAAAAACGAATGAATGACTGAATGAAACTCTTCCTGAACGCTTCACTTATAGAAAACCTTTTTTGTAAATTTCTGACCTGTTGGAATAAAGTGCGAACAAACAACTTTTGTCTTCATTATTTCAAAGAAAATCTTCCACTCCTAGCAGACAAATATTCACTGGAAGGAATGCATAAAAAAAAGCACATTAGATTTTTGGTGATAATAAGCTCCCTCGAATAGTACACGCCCACTCGTCTTTTTTCTTTTCTTTCAGGCCTCGGCTTGTCTTCGCTGGAGAAAACACGATACTAATGGAGGATGAGTAATCTTATTGCTTAGCACACGAAGGCAACCAAATTCTCCAGTGCCCGCTGTATAGGTGGGCTCTCCTCCGTAGGAGGATCAGGATGTGTGAAATACAGAGTATAGACACAGAAATAAAGAATGTGTGATAATTATTTTTAATATATAGTTATTCAGGTGATATTTAGGTCCAATAAATACCTGTACCTTAAATTTTAGTCAGCGTCACGGGCCGTCTTTACTCACATCGCAGGGCTTCAGTCGTTAAATTACTTCTCAGCAGGCATTTAGAGCAATCGTTTCTCTGAACATCACGGAACGTAAACGACCTTCGCTACGTCTCCTGTCCAACACGGCAGATGGTTGATGTTTGAGAATCGGAGCCATGTTTTTATTGGCGTTGAATCTCTCCTCATGTTTTTTTTTTTTTTTTTCCCCACGTCTGATTCCAGATTTGCTTCAGCTTATGACACCACGCGGTGATTAACTCTCGCCGCCTCTTTTGATCTGTAGAGAAAATGTCAGATAATTACATCCATTCCAAATTCGCCAGAAAGTCTGAAGAGGAGTAAATATTGAACTTCAGAGAAAATAAACATGCGCGCGCACACACACATATAAAAAAAACCATGTGGAAGTCTTCATCTATGTTATACAAGCGGTCTGAAATGCTTAGTATTCGAAGATTGGCGATAAGATTGTTTCCTTAAATCGAAGTGATCGTGATTTTTAATAGAAATGTTGGTACCACATTACAATAACAGTACAGAAATAAGCACAAATTCGTGTGAACGTTTGTTAATAAATGTATTAACACTTACGGTTAAGCTAAATGTAACTTGCTCTATGAGAAAGAGTATGAATTTAAATACATTACAAACACCATCGGATGGCGCCGAAATATCCTTCGCACGATATGCTTTTAACTCGTCATTGGTTCATAATTAAGTAACATTTAGTTTACATATTAGTACATGCTTATTTATGTACGGACACCTTGCGAACGTGTTACGTTCTGAACGACCGTTCGTAGCATGAATTTGTTCGTAAGTTGTTACTGTGTTCGTAATTGATTACGCAGATCTCCTAATGTTTTCCTAAGAGCTATAAATACTATCAAATAAACAATAAAATATACTAAAAACAAATCAAAATAATCGATATACTGTATACAATATTTTGTTTTAAATAATCAAAATTTATTTTATAATAAAACAAAAATTTACGTAAAATGTCGTCGCACCAACGGCAGAATAATTAAGAGACAATATTGTCTGACCCCATGATGGCGCCGGATTAACCGCTCACGTGTGAGAGCATTCTGTGATTGAATGTAACCTAGAAATAGCGTCTAACATCACAGAGACGGACGGTTCTTCGCGTCAGGACGACCTCGTGCCAAAGAAAGGTGGTAACGTTTCCTCTGTGGTCTGAGAATGGTTCGGATTTGAGAGGTCAGACGATAAACAAACTTTTGTTCAAATGCAGAATATGCCGTTGTAAATCCATCGCAGCAACACCAATTTATTCCGACACTTGCGACAAAGACGCATCGAGCTGAACAGGACGAATACTCAAAGCTATAATTACTGTTAATAACACAATTTTAAATTTGCTTGATAGATTTTTGGAGTTGACTGAAATAATGGTTCAAATGGGTATTTCCTTATTTCATCGAAATCTTCCGCAAAGATATTTAACTCTAAATTTGTTCTACTTTTAATTACACAATGTCGTCTACTTTATTTAGGGAATGACCACCGAAAATACAACGTTCCTCAACCAGATGGTTTTTCAAATTACTAATAATGAGAATGTTACTTCAGTCATGTTGTTGTAGTGATGTTTTAAGTTGTTTAGTTACACATAAAAAAAAAACCCTTAATCAGTTAAAAAAAACCCCCAAGAGCCCTAGTTTTCTTTTTTTTAATTTGGAAGCCCTTGGCTATATTTATATAGGAGGACCACTGGCCTCCTTCCCTCCACCTTTCAAAATAAATACAAAAAAACCACTTGAAACAAATATTCAAAAATTCTAACCTTTTGATTTATACAAAATGTATCAGTACTTTTATATATTTACTTAAATGTGCATGTTAATTCAACTTTAACTAAGGACAACATTAAAGAAAAAAAGAAGTGAAAGGTCTCCTGGACAAGGTCGTCTTCTTCTTCTTCTTCTTCTTATTATTATTCATTTTCAATTTCGAAAGTCGGCTCCTGACGCAGTGTCACTGAACAGTCGATTAGCTGATGCAAAGCGTCTTACGCGCTTAAACTCAGAATAAAGGCGTCGTTTATTTGAATAAAACATTATAATCGAAATCACATGATGGCGGCTGCATCACGAGTTTCTTTGCGTGTCCGTTTAGCTTTTTGCTTAGCAGCCCCCGAGGGATGCGTTCGTTTCGGCGCCATCGGGTCACAATGCAGAAAAGTTTGATTTTGTTCATCACTGTAAACAGACACGATGCATTCAGAGGGCCAACATTTCAACAGTGATAATAACTGATTCCTCATCAGGTGAGTGACAGATATTTTAATCACATCATTTAATTCATATGCGATGCACAAAGACCCTAGTCTTACGTTACCCGTCTTGATTGGGGGCCACGCCTCCAAGCCCGTGGCCCTTGTCTATTGCCTGCTTCGCCTATAGTCAGCACTGGAATGCGGTATGAACATATTTTTGCTTGTCTACATTTGTTTTGCAGGTTTTTCTGATCCCTTGCCAACCCCCCCGAGACCCCCAGAACCTTTTGCATCCCTTGGTCTGACAAAAAAGTAACTACAAATGTAGAAAAAATATGTTTTTCACTGTAGTTGCTGCATAATTCATAGTAGTTGCTGAATAATTTGCTTTTCCGATGAATATTTAATCGTAAGCCAGAAGTGTACGAGGTTACCAGAGCTGCTTTTCATTTTCGACTGCACTACGCTGACCTGTGGCACGGGTCATTTCAGAAATCTGTCAAAGTCCACACACACACACACATACGAAGTAAGGATTTGCGCAGCAGAACATGAAGGCACAAGGCGGAAAATGGCTTAATTATTCATGCAAGGCAGGTGCATGGAAAGCTACTGCGCTGCCATGATAAAACAGGGCTTATGGAGGGGTGCTAGTATTTGCCCGTGCATTATTAATGTACTTCACAACAACCTGTTAATGGCTGCGGTATGTCATAGCCAGTCATCAGCGTGCTTCTAATTATATTTTCAGCCGGCTATTCGGTACGGCGGCACGCTATTCCAATTCCATCTCCTTCCAAGTGAAAAATTTGCATTGTTGATTGATTGTGTCATTCCATGTTGCTGTAAGAATACCTGCTCGTTTTCTCATTCAACCCAAGTGTCCTTTGTTTAAACCGTTTTTTTTTTGTTGTTCTGCTTTCTTCTGCTTTCACACCTGTTGAGTGGAGCATTTCTTTCCATCGGGTGTCACTGTTGTCTCGTCAGAATTCCCATCCAGCTCTTCCATGAGCTTTCTGGCCCATGTGTTGCTATGACAAAGACCTTCAAGTCAACTGTGATGCATCATCTCTGTGAAGCAAAGAAAAAATAAAACAAAAAAAGAAACACAAGACTCTCTTCAAAAACCTCGACTTTCTGAGTTGAACCTCATGATAGAGAAATACACCAAAGCACCCAACAAAGTCTCAAGCCATGGATGACGTAGTTAAAAAAAAGCAGAGTGCAGTGCTACGCTTTGATAATGGAGCCTTTCTGACATGCTGTCAAAATCTGCACAAAGCTTCAGTCATATATGGCTTTTTTTGGGGGGTAATCTGCGTCGAACGTTGATGGATGGCTTTGATCACAGGCTCGAGTCCATTATGAGGCGGAGGAAAGAGGTTAATCTATTCATTATTATAGGTCACTCTTTCCACCACCCCTCCACCCTTAAACCGCCAACCTTTCATCCATACAGAAGAATTATTCAATGTACCAATACTGAAAACTAATAATCGCTATACACACCATACAGACTTGCATTAAGGGTATGTTTAATAATTGCTATAGATGTGCATCTCCTTAACTGAGGCCGGCGCGATTCGCATCTCGATGCATAGCAACGATACGATACGTTAAAGATATATTATGAAGCAGCTACCGATGCGATACGATTCACGATATTACGATGAAGTACGATCCGATTTTCATTTGACTCAACGCAATGCAATACGATGCAGTGGAAAAACTAAGAGATGCTAAGCAATTCAATATGGTACAGATATTTCACTTTCGTTCTTACGCACTTTGTAGTGCAAAGAAAAAAATACGGAACAAAACCAGTTTCTGTTCTGTCTCCAGGAAGATGCAGCTCTACCTCTGCCATGTCAATCTATATTCGATGTGACTCTCATTGTTACGTCATATTCACGTAGCAGCAGTTTCTCGGGAAACCGTTTAGTGAGGAGAAATCAATCCAAATATAAAACGTTGGTAACAAATGATTGGTCGTTTTCAAAATCATAAAAGTATAGCGCCTCTACTATTAGTTGTGTGTAAATAAATCATTTTTTTCCCACTGCAAACATGTTAAAAATGATGTATCGCGATACAAATGCCAACTTTGTATCTGATGCGCACCTTTTTTAAATCGATGCGTCACATGGTAAAATATTAGCGTCCCTAATAAATAGGCAAAGACAAGGGAGTTGTCTGCTGTCTTGCACATAAACAACACGCTTATATTTGAACAACTGTAAATCCTTGTACCGTGTCCCTTTTCGATAAACTGTTAATACACAGTAACCGGACGATATTCTTTAAAACGAGCCGTTCATAAATTCCACGTTTCACCTCCGAGGATGATATCCGAAGTCTTCAATTACGCTGCTTCTGTGGCACGCATTTATTTAATCCATTAGCGCACTCTCCTCTGTTGACCACGCACATCCTTAGGGGAAAATAAAAATGCTTCACAATACTAAGCTCCCAGTTTTTTTTTTTTTTTTTTTTTCATTTTTTTCTTTTTCCATTACAATTCACCTCGTCTAATCTGAGTCCTGGGCATATTGGCAGGGACGTTTCGGAATAAATTGAGTGTGAAGATTGAAAGGAATTAATGTGTACTTGACTATGAGCAGAATGCTCTCTGCTGTAGAGTGAAAAGGCTCGGTGACAAGGACAGGGCTTGTACGGTGATTTGTACATTAAAGGTTGACTTAGCAAAGTCAATAATTGCTCCCTACTCTAGGGACGTCTCTGTCTCCAAGCAATCAACCGCCTTTGTTCGATAGAAAAGACCAGAAGACAATTTCCAAAACAAATAGTCTCCCGAAGGCCCTTTCTTGACCACCATGAAATTTCATAGACTGTCAGGCATTAGCTGAAGTGATGCCCTATTTTCCTATTCAGCAGCCTTAGTTATGACTTGGCTGTCAAATCGACCAGAGAACCAACTAAAGTGGACGTGACCAGGTTACTCCAGTGTGTCCACGTACTGAGCAACATGTCTGCTTCGATTTTTTTTTTTCTTTTTGTGGAGGGCATTATTATAGCATATTATACATTATACTATACATTATACACAATGTCTACCTACATATTATAGCTAGTACCTTAAGTCGACTCTGGAATGATTGCCACCTGTAAAAATGATTAATATGGGTAAGAAACATGAATCTTTTAGACATCATCCATATAAAGGATATATATAAAATGAATAAAACATGCGGGAAGTGATTTTGGGTGGCACACTGGTGTAGTAAATGGTGTTGCTCTCCCACAGCTTTTGTTTGATTCTGAACTTAGTGTGTGAAGTTTTGCACATTTTCCACCAAAAACACTTCTTCCTCAAGGTTGTCCTGTTAATTCCAATTCCCAAAACCATGCTAATAGGCAGATTAGCACCCAAAACCATGCTAATAGGCAGATTAGCAACATTGCAGTTGGATGAGGTATTTAAATAAATGTTCTAAAAGTCGTTTTTTGGCTACTTTCTAGTTAGAGTATAGTAGAGTATCAAAGATATCAGCGACTTTTACTCTCTACTCAAATACATTTCGATGCTTTTTACTTCACCCTATTTTAATTGACAATCACCGTTATATGAACATTTTGCACCTCTGTTGAAGACGCCATTGAGGCTCAATTCTGCCTGTGAGCGACGTTTTTTTAACACCGCTGACCTCGTTTTTAGTCCAAAAAGAGCTCGAATAAATTCCAAAAACTTTGAGAAGCAGCTTTTGTTGAAGTTGAATAAAAATATTGGCCGCTCTCTGAGACCGAGAGCTGCATCAAATCACAGTCAGCTCTGAATATTTGCTTTAACTTTATCTACACTGATAAAATTGTATTTGTCCATTGAACACTGTTTTTTTCTACTTTGTGACACGAACCTGTCAATTTATTCGTTTACATTTACATTTACATTTGCGGCATTTAGCAGATGCCCTTATCCAGAGCGATGTACAAAAGTGCTTTAGATCTCTAGTAATGAATAAATCTACACTGGTACGCCAGATTACAAATTTAATATAAATATAACCCTTGAATTCTACAAACTTGGAAAGTGCTAATTTAAGTGTTTCAGGAAGAGGTAGGTCTTCAGTCGTCGCTTGAAGATAGTCAGGGACTCTGCTGTACGGACATCTAGGGGAAGTTCATTCCACCACCTCGGTGCCAGAACAGAGAAGAGCCTTGAAGTGTACTTACCTCTCATTCTGAGAGAAGGTGGTACCAGTGGAGCAGTGCTGGAGGATCTCAGACAGCGTGGTGCAGTGCGAGGTGTGATGAGGTCACTGAGGTAAGATGGCGCTGGTCCATTTTTGGCTTTGTAGGCAAGCATCAGTGTTTTGAATCTGATAAATGCAGCTAATGGAAGCCAGTGAAGGGAGCGCAGCAGTGGGGTGGTGTGGGAGAACTTGGGCAGATTGAACACAAGTCGTGCAGCTGCGTTTTGGATCATTTGCAGTGGACGAATAGCGTTCAGGGGAAGACCTGCCAGCAGAGAGTTCCAGTAGTCAAGTCTTGAAATTTGTTAATTGAAGATCCCTTTTTTGAAAGATTGCTTTACTACTTTGTCTTTTTTGTTGGATTTTGTTGAAGTGTTGAAGAGACTGTTGAGGTGTACAATTTGATTTGTGTTTTAGCAAAAAATAAACTTACAAAGCAACTGTTTTTGTTCTTGGTGTTGAGGACTGGTGCATCTTCGAGCCTACGTTCAAGCTTCTTATTCTTATTCTTATTCTTTCGGCTTCTCCCGTTAGGGGGCGCCACAGCGGATCATCCGTCTCCATACCCCCCTGTCCTCTACATATGCCTCTTTTAACCCAACTTCCTGCATGTCTTCTTTTACCACATCCATAATCATCCTCCATGGTCTCCTTCCTGGTGGCTCCATCCTCAGCATTCTCCTACTGATATACCCCATGTCCCTCCTCTGCACATGTCCAAACCATCTCAATCACACCTCCCTCACCTTGTCCCCAAAACGTTCTTCCAATAGGAGTCAAATATTCAAGTACTGTTAGGATCAGATACTCAAAGACTTTTGCGAGGTTACGATCATATTGGAATCGGTGAGTTTTAACTTGTAATGGAGTGAGTTTTACAGTGAAATATCTATACTTTTTCCTTTGCTAAATTGGGTGTGTGTGTGTGTGTGTGTGTGTGTTTGTGTGTGCACTATGATGAACTACCAACCCAATAAGGTTGCGTTCCTGCTTTTTGCACAAAAGGATGTCTCAATTAGGTATAAAAAATTTAACCGAAATAATAGACGTAGAAAAAAACCCCCCCAACCAAACTGGATTATTTTGATTACCAGCAAAGTATTGTCAAAAAATTTCTAATAATAATTAAAATAATTAAAAAAAAAGATTTTATTAATGAGTGGAACTAATTTAAATGGTTTATAGTTACATTTAACGTAATGAAACATCAGCAGAACAAGTTTGTTCCTGTTATCAGCTCAAAACACTCGTTCCCTCACCAGCCTCTTCTGTTCTCTCTCTCTTGAAGTTAATGAGACTCGGCTTGTCACGCGGCTGGGAAGTTGGAAAAAACACAAACACTTCGGTCTTTTCTTACTTTTTACGTTGCAGGAAAAAAGTAGACATGAAATGCTGACACTGGAGTCTCCTTCCGTAAATATGTGTCGACGATTAGGTATGTATTTACTGATTATTTTTTTAGAGACGCTTAATTACTACTTTCGGTTTTAAGAATGTAACTGAGATGTGGAAATGTAAAAAAAAAAAACATGCACCAGGTTACATTTTGTGCCCGAACATCTACAGACGCTTTTATATTTCTAGGTAACAAGCCATTTTTAAACATATACTCTTTGAGCAGAAATATTGGGACACCCGACTTTCCCTGTAATATGTATTTTTTCGCCAAACTGTCAACACAAATTGCGTTAGAACGTCTTTGGATTTGGTAGCATGAAATTGTCCCTTCACTCAAACACGTTCTAGCATGAAAATGCCCCTGTGCACAAAACCAGCTCCAAGAAGATATGCTTTACACGAGTTGGAATGGAAGATCTCCTGCGCATCCACACTGACACATCCACACTCTAAAATCTAGTGGAACATCTTCCCAAAAGTGTGGAGTTTATTATGACAGCAAATTAGGACTAAATGTGGAATGGGATGTTCAAAAAGCAATCTTGCTGTATGATCAGGTCTCCACAAACCTTCATAGATCCGTTTTTTTTCGCCTAATGTCCTCGCTTAGACGCCTTGAAACCTGGCTGTAGAACTCACTATTGAAGGTCTGTGGTCAGAAAAGCACCAGTTGTATTATGTAACAGCTCTGTACATAAGACAATGTCTTTTGGCACACTGACTGATGAAGGTCGGTGCTCCTTGTGAATGTGTGTGCAGCCTTGTGCTGCCATCTGTTGGCGTGTTACAAAACTAGTCTTGAAACTTGATACCCCCTCGTTAATAGTTTCTACAACATATCTGTTTTACAAATATCACCCCAACACACACACACACACACACACACACACACACACACACACACACACACACACATATAATAAAACTGGGGGACAAACAACTTTGAATCTATTTTTTTTTCGTCTAACAAGACAACTGAACACAATTATTTTATTTTCTATGGATCTTGAATAGACATTTTAAATTCATTCCTCTATGCAGAACAATTCACACTGGTTTATATTCTTAGGAATCAGCAATGTGGTCTTCCGTCGAACGACTACATCTACAGACTGATGTCTAATAAAAGTTATTATTGCTGATTAAAACAAGAAAGTTTGCACAGCTGCCGAACCGAAAACGTGTCAATATTGTGTTTAGTGATTTTAGCCGATTTCTTCGAAAGGTGCCAATCCCTTTCTCTTTTTTTTTTTTTCGGACCACATTGAAAACTAATGGAGAGATCTAGTCTTAGTGTTTCGAGGTCGTCTCACAGGTGATGAGCTACAGAGGCTTGCTGCTGATGGGCTTGTCACAAACGTTTAGCCATCAGCGCAGAAAGAACTTGGTTTCATCTTGTGAAATCAACACCTTGGACGGCTTCATGAATAAATACACCTGCATAATGGGAAAACGAATCTCAAAGCAGTCCCCGTTCTCACACATCTTCAATCATACGCCGGTTAGGCTGCCAACTATCGTGTCTTTGTATTTTAATATCAAGGAAATGTGTTTCTGCAGATTTTTTTTTTTTCATCTCCCCCTCCACCTTTTCATCCTGAGATTGCTGACAAAGGAAATCTGCAGTATTGTTTGGATGGGAGATGTGATTCTATGGGAAGATTGATAAAGGAAATGATGATCAGAGGTGTCAGAACCGAGCAGGAAATTAGACACTGAGGCTTTTAAGATCTCCATCTTTGTCTTTCCCCAAGCATGATCGAGCATTTTCATTTTTTTTTGTTGTTGTAATAAAGTACATATTGAGCTTTATTATGACTGTCTCAGAAAACAGTTCGTAGGAACTGTTGCATGCGACTTTTATTTGCATCACAAAAGCTGTTTAAAGTACATTCCATACCATTACAATTTTTACTTCCCTTTTGCACAAAATATATTTGTAAATTTTGTAACTACAATTTTCTCTTATCTAATACATTTTTTTTTATCTTATTGTATATTTATAGTTTGCTTTTACTTAATGCACATTTCTCCGAGCAGGCGATCGGGCTTACATTTCACTGCAAGTTGTATACTGAATTTAACTTTGTTTGTGATAAATAAAAATCTTGAATCTTGAAGTAAACAATCAAAAATAGTAACCGCACACAATTAATTCTACTTATACAACAGTAACTTACCAATTATCACCAGTGCTCGAGTTAAAGTAGAGACACACTCGATAAAATATGACTTTCACTTGAGTAAAAGTACAAAAGTATTTGCCTTCAAATGGATTTAAGTATCCAAAGTGATTTTTTATGACTAAATTGTTCCTATTCAGATTTTTCCATAATCAAGAAAAAGAAGCTAGATTCTAGCTTTTTCAACCTAAAAGGGTTTCTTAGGCTGGAACAAAAATGAAAAAACTCTTAATTACTCCAGTTTTTAGACTTTGTGTGAGGATATTAAGGGAAAATCTTTTTAATAAATAAATAACTATGGCTTTTTCATGTTGCTAAGAAACCAGAGTACAAAAGGCTCAGCCCTGAAAACTTCTCCTACTATAAAAGTTGAAGAAAATATTATTCTTAGTAAGTTATTTAGGATTACTTACTTATTTACTTTACCTACCTTCCTACCCACCTTCCTACTTCCACTTTCCTACCTACCTACCTACCTACCTACCTACCTACCTACCACCTAACTCTAATTTCCTACCTACCTACCTACCTACCTACCTACCTACCTACCTCCTAACTCTAATTTCCTATCTATCTACCTACCTACCTACCTACCTTTCTACTTTCCAACCTACCTTACTACCTACCCATTTACCTTACTACCTACTTACCTTCCTACCTACCTACCTCTACTTTCCAACCTACCCATTTACATTCCCACCTCTACTTTCCTACCTACCTACCTACCTACCTACCTACCTACCTACCTACCTACCTACCAACCCTCCTACCTCTACCTTCCTACCTACCCATTTACCTTCCTACCTAGTTACCTTCCTACCTACCTACCTCTACTTTCCTACCTACTTTCCTATCTTTACTTTCCTACCTACCTACCTACCTACCTACCTACCTACCTACCTACCTACCTACTGATCTATCACAGCTCAGCAAAAACACACAAATCAGAAAGGAAAGGGGGCGGGGCTGAGCAGGAAGCACACTGACTATATAATTAAAATAGATACACGCAGACAGAAACATTAACTATCACATTTTTGCGTAATTCTATGTAATAAATCAGCGTAAATGAAATGTACTTTTTCTCCCGGTTACACTTACAGTAATTGTAATGTTCTATGTCCATTTGTTTGCCTGACACTTAATTTCTCTCCAGCTGTATTAGCGAAGAAGCGGTACTTTGTTCCAGTGTTTGCAATTTGCAAACGCTATAATACAAAATGGATATGTGACATGCTCTCTTATTAAAAATACACCGAAGGCTCATTGTTTGGTCCTCTCTGAAGTTTTTGAGGAACAGTTCGATGCGAGGGCACCCGCTCGTCTTCTGCATTAGCTTGCCTTTATTAAACATGCGGGTTTGCAGCCGCCACGCTATTCTGCGTGTTCTGAAATCACAAGACGTGTCGTGATTAGTTTCCTCACATCCCTGGGGAAGCAGCGAAACAGGAAATACATTAATCTACATGCGTAAACACTGATGAAGTACCTCTCTTTGCGACTGGCAGAGCACATTTCACACTGTGGTAATCTGAGCTTCTAATCACCATTGGATGGCGAAAGTGTTCGTCTGCTTGGAATTCAGTGTGACGGCAGGGAAGCTTGTCAAAGCTCCAGCTCACCAAAAATTCATACGGGAATAAATACACTCGAGCTCCGCTATTTCTTCCTGAACGCATTCTTTTTTTTTCTCAATATATTCGTGTGTTTAACACCTCATTTCTGAAAGCGTCACTGTACACCCAGTCTTTCTCTCCAGGGTTATGAGAGGAATATTACTGAGCAGAAATGATTGACAGACAAAAGGTCTTACCATAGAGCTATCCTGGGTTATCCATCTTTCGAATTACTGCCGTTAAGTTCAGATAATGTCATTTCATATTTAATCAGCTAATGGAGCCCAAATCCATTTTTTTTTCTTTTTTTTTCGAGAGTACGTCTCGCTCTGTCTCACACAAACACAGACACAAATCACTCACGTTATTGTAATGGCAACGTTGATAATTAATAAGAAGACATGGTTTATAGTTCCGTCTCACCCAACGAACCTGAAACAAAAATCTGGGCCAAATTGTGAAACAGCAGAGATTTTTTTTTATGTAGTTCAAAAACTAAAAAAACAAAAAAAAAAACCAAACAATTTGTTTCTTGGCAAGTGATGTGTTTGAAGAAGCATAAAACATGACAGGATGTCTGAAATAGATTTTCTTTTCTTTTCTTTCCCTAAAACACAACAACCTGAAGTGTTTTTTTTTCCCGGTATACCTCATGGCTTTGTACATTTTTGATCTGCAAGACAAGCGAGGTACTTTTCCAGGTATATGTGGTTCTTCCCCAAACTGTTACCACAAAGTTGTGGCCAGCATGACGATGCCCCTGTGCACAAAGCACGCTTTGGATGCGTTGGAGTGGAAGATGACCTTCAACCCTATTGAACACCTTTCGCATGAATGACTGCACCCCAGGCCTCCTCAACACTTGCAACATTTTGGTTAGGAAGAAAACAAACTTTGCACATCTGGAGTTGGGGGATTTTCTGCCATTCTTTATGGTAAATCCTCCCAAGCTGGATCAGGTTGGATGGGGACCTGAAGGGCGTCGGTGGACAGCCACTTTCAGGTCTCTCCAAAGATGTTCAATAGGGTTCAAGTTAGGGCTCTGGCCACAATAGAACATTCACAGAGTTGTCTCCAAGCCACTCCTGTGCCACTCCTGCCCACTGTTTATATTTAAATGCTGACTGCACCCCAGGCCTCCTCATCTCACCAACATCAGTACCTGGCTTTACTTACACCAATGTAGCTGCATGAGCACACATCTCCACAAAATCGAGTGAAACATCTTTCCAGAAGAGTGGAGCTTATTATAAGAGTAAATAGGGACTAAATGTGGAATTAGATGCTCAAAAAGAAGCACATAAAGGTACTTGGTCCAGAGTCCACAAACTTCTGTCCATATAATGTATGTTGTATATTTGTTATATACACTTATGCCTTAATTAGCCTCTCTCTAATTTAATCAAATAGCTTCTAAAGAATTTTTTTCTGTATAAAAATCTTTACCATGTCACATACACTATATTGCCGAAAGTATTCACTCACTCATCCAAATCATTGAATTCAGGTGTTCCAATTACTTCCATGGTTACAGGTGTATAAAATCAAGCACCTGGGCTGCAGACTGCTTCTACAAACATTTGTGAAAGACTAAGTCGCTCTCAGGAGCTCAGTGAATTCCAGCGTGGTACCGTGACTGGATGCCACCTGTGCAATCCAGGTCCACTCGTAAAATTTCCTCGCTACTGAACATTCCACAGTCGACTTTTAGTGGTTTTATAACAAAGTGGAAGCGATTGGGAATGACAGCAACTCAGCCACGATGTGTTAGACCACGTAAAATCACAGGGCGGGTCAGCGGATGCTGAGACACATAGTTCACAGAGGTCACCAACTTTCTGCAGAGTCAATAGCTACAGACCTCCAAACTTCATGTGGCCTTCAGATGCGTAGAGAGCTTTAAGGAATCGGTTTCCATGGTTGAGAAGCTGCATTCAAGCCTTACATCAACAAGTGCAATACATCGGATGCAGTGGTGTAAAACACGCCACCACTGGACTCTAAAGCAGTGGAGACGTGTTCTCTGGAATGACCACTCAGGCATCACTGTCTGGCAATCCGATGGACGAGTCTGGGGTTTGGCGGTTGCCAGGAGACCTGTACCTGTCTGACTACATTGTGTGAAGTGTGAAGTTTGGTGGAGGAGATTATGATGTGGTGTTGGTTTTCAGGAGTTGGGCTTCGGTCCCTTAGTTCCAGTGAAAAGACTCTTAATGTTTAGCGTACCAAGACATTTTGGACAATTTCATGCTCCCAACTTTGTGTTATAGCTTCAGAGGGTGGTCCAACATCATATTAAACTCTATAGATTAAGAATCAGATGTCAGACGAGCAAATACTTTTGGCAATATAGTGTATGTTTTTGTGTTAAACACTATCATATTTGTAACACATCAGTTGGATGGATGAATGAATGGATGGATAGATAGATAGATAGATAGATAGATAGATAGATAGATAGATAGATAGATAGATAGATGGATAGATAGATAGATGACTTTATTAATTCCTGAGAGAAATAAATTCTTATTTTATGTTCCTGCCATACCAGGCTCTGTGAAGAAGTTGTTACTATAGAAACGATAAAGCATCGATGACAGCATTGTTATATACGTTGATTTCAATTACAGTCAGTCCCAAAACCTGACCGAGATTTAACAATTCAACAGTGTTGACAGACGTTAATAGTAATTCCGTGTAAAAGGACAAAGTGTGTCACGATTTAAAACAGATTGCCTTCTGACATCAAATGGAATACGATCACCTTCACTGTAGATCGTAGCCGAAAGCCCTACGATTCGCATGAGGAAACGCAGCCTCGTTTTTTTCGCCCGTCAGCCTGTAGAGCGTAATTAACCTTATCGGTGTTAACCAACAAGAAGATCCAAGAATAGGCTGGTGACTAAAGTGCCTAATAATAGCAGGAATGCAGTTAAATGGTAGCACAGGGCAGCTTTTTCATTGCAGATGCTTAATTCCCATTGGTGCTCCTCCTTTGTCAGATAGGGTTAGGATACAACAAAACAAACCAGTGGACAACCAGTGAGCCTATTCAAATGATATATTTCATACCCTCATTCCTAAGATACATGTACGTTTTTCTGGAGATTTCACGCTGTTTGATCAGATCAGCCAGGGCGACTGGCTATGACACCGTTTGGCAAAGGTTGCATTTACGTGTTCCACGTGAACAGGAATTTGACAGGAAGCTAACAAACAAAAGTGAAAAGTCACATTTGGCATCCAATTGTTCCTGATGAAGCTGCTCTTCTCAGATAGCACTAATCATGCCCTTTAGGTGAAGATATCTCTTCCGGTATTTTCCTGCAGTTTGGCTGATTTGAATTGTAAATTGATGATCCCTGCTGCTCGGGCAGCTCAAGTTTTTGAAGTGCTTTGTGATTTTTTTTTCAGCTTCCTGTTTTGTCTCATACGAGAGAACATTTTGGACAGTTCGAACGCTTTTTATCGAACGCCCGGGCATTAAAAAGAACTTTTGATTTTTTACTAAAATGCAAAGTGGGTAGTTTTACTCAGGCATGCGGCGCATGCTAATACACCTTGTCACCAGTTTCCCAAAGATGCCTATTGAGCTAAAGCTTTGAGCTTTGATCGTACATACAGATCCAGCAACTCCAAACACGTGATACTTAGTGCAGGGTTTGTGCAAAATGTAATAATATTTTGGTAAAGATTAGTTTTTCCTTCATTGTCTGTTTCTGTTTTTCTCATTTTTTTAGCAATGGCTGAAGTGTTCTGTGCCGAGGTGCAGATTCTGAGTGCTGGATATGGTCCATGCATTTCTTTCATAGTCATCTCATTTAGCAAAGCAGGTGCCAAACACTTTTAGCTAATAGCAAAGCCCTGAAGAGGAAGTATCTCATATAATCCACCTTATAAGTGATCTGTACGGCATGGCATATCTCTTCTTATCATACTGTAGATACTAAACAATGATTTCAGAGAGAGGATTGTCTTCTTCTTCTTTCAGCTTCTCCCATTAGGGGTCACCACAGCGGATCATCCGTCTCCATTCCCCCCTGTTCTCTACATCTGCCTCTTTCACACCAACTACCTGCATGTCCTCCCTCACCACATCCATAAACCTCCTCCTTGGTCTTCCTCTTTTCCTCCTTCCTGGTGGCTCCATCCTCAGCATTCTCCTACCAATATAACTCATGTCCCTCCTCTGCACATGTCCAAACCATCTCAATCTCACCTCCCTCACCTTGTCTCCAAAACGTCCTACATGCGCAGTCCCTCTAATGAACTTTTTTCTTCTATCTAGAACTTCTTTCTAATCCTGTCCATTGTCGTCACTCCCAATGAAAACCTCAACATCTTCAGCTCTGCTACCTCCAGCTCCACCTCCTGTCTTTTACTCAAAGAGGGAAGATTGTCTAAAATGTGAATTATTGCAGTACATGTGAAAAGTTGAAACAAACCTCTTATCTCATTCACCAATTTTTTTGAGATGGCTACAAGAATTACATATCTCAAGGAATTAACTCTGATTATGATTCAAATCGTTTGATTCGCTTTGATTCGCTGATTCGTTTTTCCCTTGCCACAGTCGCCACTGGATCAAACATTAAGGATAAACGTTGGAACTAATTTATAGGCAATAAACTTATGCAATATTTTATCCACCTCTTACACGAACACTGATGCTTGAACTATGAACTATGGGTAAAACCTCCATTACGAACGATCATTTGCTGCAGTGTCATTAGTGTCATTCATAGATTCAAGATGTAGAATCAGACGCTGACAGAACATAATATAAGTATATATATAATATATATAAACATTATGGAGTCATGACCTGATCTTTGTATAATGCCATTCTTAGCTTTTATAAGCTTTTTTCCCCCGTTTTTCCGCTTAAATTATCCTGCAGACTTGTGACATCTGTATTTTAATGTCTGCTCGATCATATTTCGATTCCTTTCTGCGAGCGACAAAATATTCACAGCTATCGTGCACGTGAAGGCAAACGAAGAAATAGAAAACTTAGCAAATAACGATCCCGGCTACTCCTCATTTGCATAAATACGAGAGAACATCGTTTTACAATACGAAGCCTTTCATTACTGATTCATTTTCTCTATAAAAGAAGTGGGAGGTTTAGACTGTGAAAAGTCAGAGCTACAAAAAAATAAAAATAAAAAAATCACCATTATTGCTCATCTCTGCTCGTGCATATCAAACAGCTGTCAGGATCCTCGTCAGAGACGGGAATTGCAGAAGTAATATGATACGAGCACTCCATCCTGTGTCTATACGGGTCAAATTTGAATTCAATTCAATTAATTTAATTTTTTTTTTGGATAGCTCTTTTAACAATGGACATTGTCGCAATGGACTTATTTTATTTATATGTTAGAAGTGCATTTAAGTAAATTTACGATATTGCCGTGTGTCTGAACCGAAGAAATAAAAGTGAACTATTTGTACCATATTGAAGTGCATAGCATCATTTTTTTGCATTGAATCACATTGTGTTGACTGTTCTACTTATTTCAGCATACCTTAACAAATATCTTTATTCGTTCTATTCTTCATTCTTTCATCTGCATGTGTGGAGTTTTTAAGCGAAATTCCTGAAGCTGCAAATAAAATGCTAAAGAATTCTTATTGCTAGGCCGTCGTTAAAATGTAAAAAGTGGCATTGATTTCACGCACGTGGAACGTACTACATATCGTATTTTCTGGTACGCGAGTGAGTTTTGAATTTTAATAATAATAATAATAATAATAATAATAATAATAATAATAATAATAA
>JAAIIK010000009.1:1548888-1570000 GCA_014706435.1 Silurus glanis
TTAGGAAGGTTATTTGCTGGCAGGGAGTGGCTGTCTGTTTTAAAAGAACTGTAATGGGACTCACCAGCAGAAATGGTTCAAGGGCCAGAATCTCAGCTTGACCTTCTCATAGTTATTTGATTCAGCTGGCAGTAGGACATAATATTTGAGCTGAGCCTCTCCTGGCAGCAATGGTGTCAGAACTTCTTGAACCGTCCCCCTGTCGGATCTCAATCCGTGCAAAGGTGCTGTGTATATAAGCTTTGATATTGTTGTCAGCATTGAGTTTGGGCAGTGGGTTGTTGGTGTCATGGCAGGTCAGGAAGTGGAGTGGTTGCATAGTTTGCCTCACAGGGGGTAAGAGCTCATAAGTGGCAGCTTGTATGACCTCCTGCTTCCTGGATTCAAAGACGTGCTGAAAGAGGGTATCCTTTGGGATATTTTTCTTTATTTATGTCCTAGATTGGTTGCAGTCACGGTTTTGCATTCATGTCCAAATTCGCCACCGCTGTGGTGTTCAGCTTCAGGCCAGAACACAAACCCACTGACACACATGATCTAGATGAAAGACTCAGAGATGAGGCAATAAGAGCGCTGTGGTTCTTGGTAGGTGACTGACCCTTGCCATCACTGTGGCTTCGTAGTTAGAGAATGGTATTTGTCTGAATGACTGGCAAAGCTTCGTCTTGAGAACGTGTCGAATTCCATAGTGGCTTGTGCAGCTTCGAATGGTTAAAAAGAGAGAACATTTCATTAGTAATCTAGCAGTTTCTCCTCACCTCTCTTTATGAGTATGCCATCTTTTATCTCCCCTGGTGTCCATCCGTGCCGACTCTAGAGATGGCTTAACATGTAACTTAATGAATGGCTTCACAGTTGTGAAATAACTCAGTATACAGTATCCTGTATAATAAAAGTCTAATAGCAGAGATTTGACCATTTTAGATTACAAATTGTAATACTTTCTTTGATTTTTATTTCTATTACCTTTTTATTATCTTCTGTACATCTCTAGGTGTTAATAAATAATGTGCATCAAAATATATAACTAAATAACGAGCTTAAACCATAAAAAGTAAAAGAAAAAAACATGACGTTAATAAACATTTGCTGGCTCCGTTTGTATTATAGAGGTCATGTAGATTTTCTGACTAATATGTCTTTACATAGAACAGCGTATGGAAGAAAGGAAATGAAGACATTTCAGTGGCACCGTTGGCATGATAGGAAGGAGACCCATTTTTATTCTTGGCACTGCCAATGGACTATTTAAAGTAGGGCACTAAATACCATCATATGCTAAGTGGATATTTTATTTTTGTATATGTCTGTCTTGTGCTAATATAACAAATAGATAAGCAATACACTTGAACAAATGCACTTCAGATTTTGCTGTTTTATTGCTATTTATTTTTCGCAAATTACACGCGATGTCATGCTCCCCGAGACGCGTTTGCGTTCGATTTCCATGTCGGCTCGTTGTCTGGTCAGAATCTGTGTGTGTCCTCTGCGCCTGGCTTCATCACACTGGTAACAGGGTGGAGGGAGGTGGTTCCTGTGATACCCCAGGGTTTGCTTTGCTCATCTCTGCTCACAATTGCTGTCCCTTCAGCCTGTCACCTCACACCATTCTATTAAACTGTCACATCTTTTCAAATGACTTTCCTTCATCCTTTTTTCCCGTTCAAAAAGAGCCTGAGCTGGAAAAAGGGTGGATTCAACATGCCAAGGGATTAGCACAATTTGGGTAGAAATGGGGTGAAGGCTCATTACTTTAGAGGGTAAAATAAGGGGATATGCAAATGGGCTGCACTTTGTGTTCCCTTTTTTTTTGCATCACTTGCCGTGTTATAAATGGGCTCCTGCCAGCATTGTTTTAGCCTTTTATTAGAAACGCAGGGGCGTCCTTGTTGTAGCAGGTTGGAGTGCAGTCAAGCCAGAGTGTAGAGCTTCAAAACAATAGAGGAGTGCTATCAGAAAGATGCCAGGGTGACGAGGCTGTAGGAATCCCATTCTTTCTTCACTGCTTGTCCTTCAAGCATTGCATAATTAGACCCTTTCATCTTTGCACCGGGTATTGCTCGTCACATGCCTGAAAGCAGTTATTTTGAGAGGACCAATCAGATCATGGTCAGCTGTGTTGAACAAAAAGACACTGCTCATTTTCAGGCTTGCACCTTACACCTGGGTTCATCACTCAAAATCAACGATCAGGAATC
This sequence comes from Silurus glanis, assembly GCA_014706435.1. NCBI lineage: Eukaryota > Metazoa > Chordata > Actinopteri > Siluriformes > Siluridae > Silurus > Silurus glanis. The sequence continues at coordinate 1,551,087 of JAAIIK010000009.1, forward strand.
TCACACAAGAAGATTAGGAGTGAATAAGGTTGGGCGGATGAGAAGTAGAGTTATCAACAGACAATATGGTGTGGTGTGTTAGCTCAGTGGTTGAGGCATTGGACCTTGGCAAGGAAGATCATGAGTTCAAATCTCAGCGCCGCTAATCTACTAGTGTTGGGTCTTTAAACAAGGCCCTTAACTCTCAACTGCTCAGTTGTAAGTCGCTCTGGATAAGGGCATATGCCTTAAATGTGAACTTGTTTTATGTCAATGGACACATGGTCATTGAGTTTCTCTTACCACTTCACCATCGCCTTACAATGCTTTTTCCTTTGACGTTAGCATTTCACAACAGAATCGGTAGCTAAACCTGTCATCACGTTTTCCCATTGATTATGCAGATCAGTTTGATCAGTGTCATGCCACCCAGCCAGCAGGGGTCACTACGGCAGAGGGCACCTAGGGCAGGAAACGAGCTTCTGCGGTGTGTTCTGGAGAACAAAGCCATGCACATGAAGATTTTATGTCTGTAGAAGGTGATAGCGTTAAACACCTTTCAGACGAAATGCACCAACCCGGCCCGAGTCCATTTTCACCTAGAGACCAAAGCAGTCTAGTTGCTGAATGGGTGATTTATTATTACATGGCTGGTTTGCTAACTGATAAAAAGTATGGAATTCCATTTATGGACGTCATTACCATGCTAAATGTGCAGACTAATCTGAAATAGACCATTGACTACTCACATAAAATACCTTATTACACATTTCAGCAGGAGGCCCGCAAGAATGTAAGCCACTGCAATATAATTTATATGCACTCTCAAGGCAAGGTTATTATAACTTTAAAAAACTTAAAAAGTGATATAAAAAAGGTTTTCTTACTTATTACACCAATATGTCAATCAAATTGTATTTATTTGTAGGCAATTCCAAATTTTTGGATTCGGTTTTATATAGGTTATTTGTTCATTTGTAATTAATTTTATGTCCACAAAATTTTATTTTTCTTTATAATCAATAAAATGCATGTGGCAAGCAGCATTTTCGGGGGCCAAGCACCCAGACCCAGGGAGCTGAACGTTCATAGAGAAACCCGTGACAGTGGTGGTTCAGTTGTTAAGGCTCTAGTTTATTGTTTATAAGGTGTTCAAGCCGTGGGACCGCCAAGCTGCCACTGTTGGGCCCTTGAGCAGGGCTCTTAACACTTTTGCTCCAGGGGCACTGTAACATGACTGACCCTGTGCTTGGGATTTCAGGGATATACAGAGGGGAAGTGGTAGCTCAGTAGTTAAGGCTTTGGGTTAATGATTAAAAGGTCAGGGATTCAAGCCCTGGTATGACCAAGCTGCCACTCTTGGCGCCCTTGAGCAAGGTCCTTAACCCTCTGGCTTCAGGGATGCTGACCCTGTGCTCTGACCACCAGCTTCCTAAGATTGCTGGGATTTGCAAAGAAAGAATTTAGCTGTAAAGTACATGTGACATCTGATTAATCATAGAAACTTCTCATCATTTGGGCAAAGGACTTCAAGAGAGATTTGAAGCCCTTCAAATGATGTTTGTGTTTTGACCACAGTCGGTTGGGGCATTCTCCAACTGTAGAAGGGAAAGGTTTAGATAAACAAATGGCCAGTAGAGTATCAAGACGATACGGGCAAAATCTTGGAGAAATGTGGAGGAAGACTAGCAACAGGATGTACGAGGTGGTATCAAAAGGTTTCGAGACTCGCTTTGTTTACAAGAAAGTACTTTTCAGCTACGTTTACACACTATCACCTTCAAAATAGTCCTCTTGCCCAGCAATACTGAGCTCAAGCACCTTCTGTGATTCGTGCTGGATCTCTGCCAGGTGTCAAAAAGGCGACCTTTGAGCTGGAATCTCATCTTCGGGAAAATGACAAAGTCCACAGGAGCCAAACCTGGTGAGTATTGTGGGTGCAGAAGTGAGATCATGTGGATTGTTCTCAGACGATCATCATGCACAACTTGCTGAATGGTTTCGACATTTTCTGAGCTTGAGCTCGTTAAAGGTCTTCCTGATCTCTTGTCAACCTCCAGTGATGTTCTTTGAACTGGAAGAATATCTCAAAACACCTCGAAAGACTGGTTGCAGCATCGTCGTATGTCAAACGTATATCGTGTCAAACGTCTCTGTGGCAGATCTACATTTACATTTACATTTACATTTGCGGCATTTAGCAGATGCCCGTGTCCAGAGCGAAGTACAAAAGTGCTTTGAGTCTCTATCGATGAATAAATCTACACTGGTACACCAGATTACAAACTTAATATAAATCAGACTATAACTCTTGATTTTCACAAAGCAAACTGCTAATTTAATTGTTTCAGGAAGAGGAAGGTTTTCAACCATCGCCAGGGACTGTACGGACATCTAGGGAAAGTTCATTCCACCACCTCGGTGCCAGAACAGAGAAGAGCCTTGAAGTGTACTTTCCTCTCATTCTGAGAGAAGGTGGTACCGGTCGAGCAGTGCTGGAGGATCTCAGACAGCGTGGTGCAGTGCGAGGTGTGATGAAGTCTCTGAGGTAAGATGGTGATGATCCATTTTTGGCCTTTCAGGCAAGCATCAGTGTTTTGAATCTGATAGGTGCAGCTACTGGAAGCCAGTGAAGGGAGCGCAGCAGTGGGGTGGTGTGGGAGAACTTGGGCAGATTGAACACAAGTCATGCAGCTGCGTTTTGGATCATTTGCAGTGGACGAATAGCGTTCAGGGGAAGACCTTAACATTTTCTAACTTTACTAACCTTACTAACTTTACTAACCCTAACTTACTGTAAATTAACCTTACTTTCTTTACTAACCTTACCAATTGTTCCTTGCTTTCCGTGATGAAATTGCAAACGTAGTAACACTCATGGTTAGATTAGCACCAGTTAGCACCATTAGTTTTGAATCTTTTTGATACCACCTTTTACTTTCCTTGTACTTTTCTAATGTACATTAGAGCCTCCTCAATCAGTGTGCCAAATTTCTGCCAGCTGAAGATGGGGAGATTGTAGCTCAGTGGGCAAGGCATTGGACTTTGCATCCAATGGTCAATGGAGTTTAATTCCCAACCACATCAAGCTCCATGGCTACTCAGTTGTATAAATATAAACTGAAGAAGAGAAGCTAGAATGACATCAGGGTACCTACACACTTTTGTTTCTTGGCCCCATAAAAAAACACCTTCATGCAGTAATTCTCTGAGAACAATTGCATGTGAGTGCATTTTTGATTTTTTTTTCTCTAGGGAACGTGGCATGAACGTATTAATATAACTTAAATACCAGACACGTCTTGTGGGTATAGTCATTTATAAATAACCTTACAGACTCTTTCCTCGTGGGGATTTCCTTTCCGAGATTTCATCCTTTTAAGGATAATGAAAGCTCGCGGTTTTCCCCCGGTGCGATCTCTGCGCCCTGCACTGGAGGAGCGTATTCGCAGAGATAGCCAAGCAGTCAATTTGCCTGTGAGCTCAAATCACACAGTAATGTCATTTTATAGAGTCCGAGTCTCTTTTTCTTGACGCTTTAAAGGCCTCTATTGAAATATTAAAGACTTTTTCCTGCGGGAAGGAAACGCCGTGGCTGTGCCCCGTATACCAAAGGGTTTAAATGATTGCGTTCGAAATTGTTCTTTTTCTTTTTTTCCCCAGCATGAATGCTGAGAGTGTAAAGTGCAAACTAAATTCTGCTGCTGAAATATGATTTTTATTGATGACAATAGGTGAGCTAGATTTTCTGCTGACAGAGATAAAAAAAAAAAAAAAGCCTCTTAGACTTCTTATGCTTTAACTTTATTATATTACATTATCATATGATGGGGCTATATATATTATTATATTATACCTTATTAGAGAATCTTAACGTTCATAGAAAGACGTCATTTTTCGAAAGATATTAAAACAAGCACCAATGTTTGAACAAAATTTTGTTTATTAATAAAGAACCATGAAAAGAGGATTGAGGAGGAGGGGCTATGGGGGAGGAGGGGCTATGGGGAGGGGGGAAGGGGGGGGGGATCATACAAAAGTGATGCATGTTTTATTCACGTTTCCTGACAGCCCGAAGCAGAAAGTGGATTGAACTCATACGGCGTTATTCATAAACCGATTATGAATCACCCAGCACCTTCTGAACGCCGTGAATCGCGCGTTCATTTATTCCGATAGTACGCACTTCCTGTAGCCACGGAGTGATGAGAATGCAGAAATTTAGAATTGGGGGTATTCATTTCAAATGACAATACGGGATGCTGTGCAGGACACTTTCATTTCTCCCTTGCCTCTGAAAGCCAGCAGAGTGAGAAAATGATTAACATGCTTTTTTCCGCCAGTGCTTTTTTTTTGCACTCAGCTGCAGTGCATTTATTTTTGTTTTTTTTTCGCTCTTATGTCGATGATCAGTTCTTTTAACCTCCTCCCTCTATCTCCTTTTATAGTTCGATCTTGCCAATTCTCGGTAGATAACTCACATGAGATCTACAATCTACCCGAACAAAAGATTCATGCATGCTTTTTGAAGATCCCAGTCCACATTTACTTCTTATGTGCTGTTATAATAAGCTCCACTTTTCTGGGAAGATGTTCCACTAGATTTTGCGGAAATTTGTGCTTATTCAGAAACACAAGGTTGTTTGGAAAGTCAGGTATTGATGTAGGTGAGGTGAGAAGGCCTGAGATGCTGTCAGCGTTCCCATTCATCCCAAAGGTTTCCATTCATGCTGAAGCCAGAGCTTTATAGCAAGCCATTCGAACCCATGTGAAGCAGATCTTTGTGCACAGGAACATTGTCATGCTGGAACAGTTTTGGGTCCCCAGTTCGAGTGAAGATACATTGCACGCCTAAAACTTTCTGGTAACAGTTTGGAGGAGAACGACGTGGCTGGAAAAGTCAGGTGTCCCAGTCTTTTTGATTATAAAGTGTAATATATCTGAGGATACTACCTAATAAGTGGAGAATATTAAATTTTTGGAAGCTTGCAAGACATCTAGATGAAGCTCACCGTTCGAAAACTTGGCGCTCTAAGTTACACATAAAGGTTTAGTCGTCACATATACATTAGAACAGTGGTTCCCAACCACCGGGCCGTGGGCCAATTGGCCGGGCCACACAGAAAGAATGCACAACTTACATCATTTCTGTTTTATTTATTTTCTGATTCTGAACGATGTTTTATTTTGGAAAATTCTCGGATTCTCTCCTCCACATCTGTCTATGACTCACTCTCGATGCAGGTCATGATGCCTCGGTCACATGTCTTACCTCCATCCGCTACCTTCTTAAAGGGGCTCCGGCCGCTAACACATAATACATTACCGCTAAATTCAAACCCCCAAGCGAGCAAAATGAACAAACAACAACACAGTGGATTCACATTTATTATTATATTTAGAAAATACCAGTTTTTATGCCGGCCGTATCATTTTATTTTGTTGTATTTATCCGCCACACCTTGAAGGCCGGTCCGTGAAAATATTGTCCGACATTAATCCGGTCCATGGCTCAAAAAAAGTTGGGGACCAGTGCATTGAAGCATAGTGAAATTATTTCTCTGCATATCCCAGAGATGTTACGTAGACGGAGTCAGAGTGCAGGGTCAGCCATGATACACTTTACGTGCAACCCTGTGCAAAAACACCCTGTGCATTAAGGGTTAAGAACCTTGCTCAAGGGCTTCAAGAGTTCCAGCTTGGCGATACATGTGCTTCAGAGGATCAGATGGCAAAAAAAAGTCAAATCATTTGTACAGAAGAGCTTATATGGTCCATATGAGTCATTTGTTTGCTTTTACATTGTGCCCTGAAAATAACGCTGTTTCTATTTTTAAAAATAAAACAAAACGAATGTTTGGAGATTAAAGTCGTATCGATACAAGAATAAAGTCAGAACGTTTTAAGAAATAAGTCGCATGCCGATGTTCAACTCGGATTCGTTTTAGTTTTTTGATCATCATCCTCATAGTCTCTTGAGAAACAACATCTCTTTGAATACCATGCGGATGTGACCATCGATATCCTTGGATTCGAGGCAATTTCCTCAACGTCCGTCTCATTTTTGATTCTGTAAAAATTACGTTTCCTACAGAACCCCCGCAGTATTCGTTTTACCGATTATAACTCCGTCCTGATGCGCCAAAAGACAACGCATTTCCTTATCGCAAAAATTTTAACCTAAAGTAGGATTTAACCAAATCCTCCACATTGATTTTTATGCAAAACAGCAAAATGTTTCTGTCATTTTTTTCTCAAACTTCTTACCACTTTAATCTCATATTGCTGCGAATTTATTTGAACTTTATTCTTGTTATTTTGACTCCATTCACAAGATGCAATCACTTTATTCTTCGTACTGCTACGGATTGAATCTTAGATTTATTTCTTTTTTACGTGGCAATGAAACGGCATCATACGAAAAAAATCTCATGATTATTTCCAGTCCTCTAAATCCAGATATTTGTTGTGGTCTCATCACTATATTTTGAATAAATATATTGTATAAAAAAAAAAGAATAAAATAAATAAAATAAAAAAAAATCAACCTGGCTCGTTTAGAATTCTTTTGCATCCAAAGCCAGAGAACGCCACATTGCTAATTCCTTTATAAAAATAAAATAAAATAAAGGAAAGAAAAGATTTCTCTGACAGAAGAAAGACAGGAAGCATAAAAGTGCAGTTTTGGAATTTAATTGCTGCCATTTAATAGCAGATGATTCACTGTGAGTGTTAGTTATTAAGGGATTGAAAGTGCATAAATAAACAGGGGTTTATTTGTACATGCTGCTCCTGTCTCTCCTGGGCCTCATCATTCAGATGAAATATTATAGACGTCGCATTAATATATCTTGCTTTCTTTTTTTTTTTTAATGATGCTTTTCTCCTTCGTGTTTCCTTTGAATGAGGGGAAAAAAAACGACTCCTGACATTTTTTGACATGTCAGGCGTGACAGACAGTGTGTGGCGCAGACGGCTACCCACTGATTTCCCCTGTGTTGATGGTACTTTCTCTAACTGCGCCACCTCCATATGTCCAACAATCTGCCTTGCGTAACAAAGGATCCGAAAAACTTGGCTATCGAGAAGGATGTTTATACATCAATGTCAGGTGCTTCAGAGAGGGGGTTAGAGGCACTCGCTCGGAGGTGCAAAGGTGCTGCTGTGATTGAAATGCCTCTTTATCTATATAGAGGATGCCAGGTTGGAGAATTTCCATCATCCTAAATGCTTCGAGTGTGAACCTATCTGGGGCTTCATTTGCGTTTCCGATGGAAACCGTCGACAGGTTAATGCTCCTATAATGAAAACGGTTGCATTATTTAGCATTTCACAGTGAGCTAAGATTCTTTTGAGCTGGTTCGAGAAACAGGCTTATTGTATGGACATTTTGTCCTTTTTAGGTCATTTCCTGTAAGTACACAAACACACAAATTAATGCTAAATTGCATGGCGTCCATCTTTTAGGCTTTTGTTGTGGATTGTTGTAGTTAGCAATGCTAGTTTAGCTAATCACTGAGACTGTTGATGAATTATGCTGTTCCCTGTAACAGTTATGACTAGACACTAACGTACAAACCAGAAAAACAGTGATTAGCTGAACCAACCTTGCTAACTACAGACACAATAATCCTCAATAAAAAAGCCTTTGAATCGAAAAGACAGGAGGAAAAGAGAGAGTGTGTGTAATATGTTGAGTCCAATGCTTTAACCACTGAACTGCCACCTCCATGGTTGGAATGACAATAAAAGCCTACCTGACTTGACTTGACTGAAAGATCTTTTCCTACGAGTCATCCGAAGAAAGATTGGATCATCGTGACTTACCTGAACACATTCATATCAATGAAATATTCGAGAAACAATCAGTAAACAATTCATTAAAAAGATTGTATTATCATTACAGTTATACCATTAGCACAGATGGCATTAGCACCATTAGCACAGAATGAACACCTGATCCACACACAGATTTCACAAAGTACAGGCATGCAAATGTGTGCAAACACCACGACACTGTACAATAAGACGATGTAAAAAAACGGATACAGACATTGCCCATGGTTTAATATGTACTTCATCAGTAAACATTTGGAGATTTTGTAGCGTGGTGCAGAATTGCAAAGGTGTTCATTTGAGTGCTGAATGAGAATATGTGTGGTGTGTGTGTGTGTGTGTGTGTGTGTATCCAGTCTTTTTGTGTTCAGGAGTCTGATGGCTTGAGGGATAAAGCTGTTACACAGTCTGGTCGTGAGGGCCCCGAATTCTTCGGCACCCTCAGACGGCAGGAGAATGGAGAGTGTGTTCCTTTGTTCTCTGGCTTGGAATGGGATCGCGATGAATGCATTTGGCTCACAACTTCATCTAAATAGAGGTAAATCAGTGGTTAGTCCATTGCTGATCATAGTTTTGGAAATAACTGACTGACCGGGGGGATCTGAAGGATGAATAACAAAGAATTGACTGTATATTTGAATGATGCCTTTGATGTTGAGTGATTGTCACAGAGACCAATCGGAAATGATTGAATAGATGATGAGCGATAAGTTCAAGAAAAACTAATTGTGCAGATTACACTGTATATTTTTTTATGACGACATCGTCGTATCAAGGACATTAGTATTTTCTAATAATTTGCATAATATAACTCCCAACAATAACTCCTCCTCCATGTAGCTCTGTAAGGCCATTAGGAAATGTTTCCACTGTCTCATTCTGTATGGAACTGTATGAGTGTAAAGCAAATTGATATTTCCAAAACTTTTGTCGAAATCCTAATGAAATTTTTTCTCTGGTTTGGCTTATACACAAACATTTCCATATCGCTGTGACATATAACCTCCACTCTTCTTGGAGGATGTTCCACTAGATTTTAGAGTGTAAGTCTGATGTAGGTGAGGTGCTCTATAGCGGGCCACTCAAGGTCTCCTAGTCCAGCCCATGTAACGCATATCTTCATGGAGCTGGCTTTGTGCACGGTGGAATTGTCACGTAGGAACAGGTTCGGGTCTCCTAGTTCAAGTGAAGGAGAAGTTTCATGTTACATCATCCAAAGACGTGTTGTATAATTTTATGTGTATAATTTTGTGTTGTATTAATTTATATTTTATTAAGAAACACATATGGCTGGAAAAGTCCCTAATTGTTTGCCTGTTTGTATACCCAGTAATACTGTTTTTTGTCATACTAAAAAAATCCATTAGAAATACATCAATGAAATATTGCATTTGCATATCATCAGCTGGTGAACTGTAACAGTGAAAAAAAACGACCTGCAAACTCATTTCAATCCGTGTCAGTGCTTCCTTTCATGATGGTGATTATAATGACAATTGCCTAAATCCTTTACCTAAACTCTTTTTAGGTCTCCTACCTGAGAATTCAGAAATAGCCTGAACGACCCTAAAATAAGGTGGAAAGGAACCTGTAGCTAGGCCATAATGAACCAATTTTGTGTAATTAAAGCACACCGGCATGTCGAGTTCTACAAGTGACCCGACAGTGTGTGCTCAAATTAACCCAGTGTGTGTGCTGTTAAATAGTGACCCAGTACTGTAAGAAAAAAATTGCAAATTGGGCATTTAATTGAGCCTTTTTAATGTTGAGTGAGACGTTTTTGATGCCACATATCCCCCTAAGCATATACAGTATATAGTGCTCGAGAGAGTGTTTTGCACACTCAACATTTTCTTTATTCTCTCCTTCCAAATAAGCCAGTGTTTTGGAGATGTCTCAGAATTGTGTAACGAGACCTTTGAGAGAGCGAGAGCCTTCCCATTATCCCATGCTGCATCTGAGACACCGCATACCTCTAATGATCTAACGGCCCTCATTCCCCTCGATTTAATCATCCGAGTTCCACTAGAGAAAGAAAAAAAAAGGGCAGCTTAAGCAATCGGGTGCGGTGCAGCATCCAGGCCTGGGCTTTTAAAGGTCTGATTTGATAAGTGTGCCCCCCCCCCCACACACGCACACACACACACACACACACACACACACACACACACACACACACACCACCACCCCATTTAGAGTCTCCGATGCACCCTTATTTGTCAACACGCTTCGGTTGTATTCCGCTCAAAGCCAGGAAGCTGGAACAAAACAAATTAGTAGGGTTTAGTATCTCAGGAATTAACATACAATTGGTAATAAAGAGAAAAAAAATAAACAGGAATCTTCTCGATGTTATGATCAGGAACGGAAAGTGGTGCATTTCTATTACACGCTGGTGTTGCACGTGTGCCGTGCATGTCCTCAAACCGCAAACTGCTTCAGTACAGGTGGCTAGGTTTCGAGGATTAATTTTACTCTGTGTGTGTGTGTGTGTGTGTGTGTGTGTGTGCGCGTGTGTGTGCGTATACATTTTCCCAGCTGGTAGTCACTGCATGCAGCTGAACCACTGGAGCAATTGATCTACTGCCTGAACGATCAAAAACGTGAGTGAGCCACCAGGTGAAGAAAATAGTGTTACTGTATCAATTTGAAGTCATGGAACCCCTTATAACCAGCCTGCTATTGTTTACAGCTCCTGCCTGCTTATCAGAATGCCCAGGATTCGAGTCCTGGCCAAAATTGGACTCTTAAGACCAAAGCTCTTATCCCTCTCAGCTCCAGGGGCTCTGTAATATGGCAGGTCCTGCACTCTGACCGCAGGTTTGTAATGAGCTGGGACATGTGAAGAAAAGAATTTTCCTCTACTGTACCTGTATATGAGACAATAGAGGGTTTATATAGTCAAGTTTATTTCTATTGCGCTTTTCACAACGGACATTGTCTCAAAGCAGCTTTACAGAATTGAACAGTTGAGGTGAACGATGTCTGTTTATCCCTGATGAGCAGCCATGGAGACTGTGGCAAGGAAAAACTCCCTTAGATGTTATGAGTGAGAAACCTTGAGAGGAACCAGACTCAAAAGGGGAACCTCATCCTCATTTGGGTGACATCAAGAGTGTGATTATAGTCTTTAAACAATACAGAACACTGGAGAGTGAGAACTAACATGAGCACTGGAGTGTAAGATTATGAGTAATGTCCTTTCTACAGTCTTATATAGCATATGAGACAAAAGTATTGGGACACCTGACTTTCCCAGCCTTATCTGGTTCTTGCCACAAACTGAAGACATACATTTTTATAGGATGTCTTTGGATGCAGTAGAATAAAATTTTCCCTTCACTTGAACTAGGAGACTTAAACCTTTTCCAGCATGACGATGCCCCTGTGCACAAAGCAAACTCCTTGAAGCTTTTTATGGGTTGGAGTGGAAGATCTCCTGCTATAGAGCTCCAACCCTATTGAACACCTTTGGAATAAATGTGAATGCTGAATGCACCTCAGGCCTCCTCACCTCACCTACATCAGTACCTGACTTTACTGACACGCTTGTGTCTGAATGAGCACAAATCTCCAGACTCCAAAATCCAGGTGTCCACAAACTTTCGACAATCTGTCTCATATGACACATTAACACATACCATAACCTTGTACTGCAGTACGTCTGATCAAATGACATTCTTGTGCTTGATAATATAATGATCTTTCTCCACCCATCCTGTGGCATCCAGAGATTGGACCAGCTCCAGTTGTGTTCCACCTCATGCAGATTTCGGACCTTCAAAGAAAAGCAAGAAACTCTGCAAGGAACCCGGGCCATCTACCAACATGCCAGCTCCAAATGGATCCCACTTCATAAAGATTTTGGACATTGAGGATAAACAACCTCTTAATCAGTGCTAACATTTGACATATTCTGTTTATCCACCATTGACCATTTAAAGGTTGGGGCATGGAGAACTTGGTGTTGAATCTATAATGATCTCAGATGTTGAGCTAAATTAAGAGTTACTGGTACCAACTCTCTATAGAAGACTGTAGAAAGGACATAACTTATAATCACACTCTCCGGTGCTCATGATATTTCTCACTGCAGTGTATGTGATGTTTTAATGATTTATAATCACACTCTTGGTGTCAACCACACAAGGATGAGTTCCCCTTTTGGTTCCTCTCAAGGTTTCTTCCTGATACCATCTGAGTAAGTTTTTTCTTTCCTTGCTCATCGGGGATAAATACACATTAAAATTAAATGTAAGTGAATATTGTTCTATAATTCTTACATTCTGTAAAGCTGCTTCGAGACAATATCCATTGTAAAAAGTTCAATAGAAATAAACTTGAAATAAATTGAATTGAAATTGAATTTTTTTGTGATGATTCTGATTTAATTCATCTTCCTGTTATTCCTATTATTATTATTGTTACTAATATTACTATTATTGCTGTTATTATTATCATTATTATTGGACTGCTCAAACTATTTGCTGTATTCTTCAGCTCCACACTGCTAGAACGTGTCGTACGTGGATTCCTGTAGCACAGTGAGATCTGAAATACAGAGGTGAGCAGTGTCCCATATGTTTATTTTTACCTACATAACTTCTGGAGTAGTAACACCATAAAAGTAGTTTTACCACTTCGGAGAACATTTCATTCTTGTTACGGGACAAATTTAAGTTAGAAATAGACTTTATGGGCAAAAGTTTGTGGACACCCGAGCATAAGATCGGTGTGCTTGTGCTTCTTTTTGACACGTTCGCTCTTATGATATTGTTTCCAATATTTAACAATTCAACAAAACATTCCACTAGATTTTGTGCAGATTTTGCTCATTCAGAAACAAGGGTATTGGGAAGTCAGGTACTGATGTAGGTGAGGTGAGGGGCGGCATTCACTGCTATAATTCGTGTGTGCCTCCAACTCTGTGGTAACAGTTTGGGGAAGAACCAGATAACGGCTGGAAGAATCAGGTGTATCTTCTTCTTCTTGTTCTTTCAACTGCTCCCATTTGTCTCCATACCCCCCTGTCCTCTACATCTGCCTCTTTCAAATCAACTACCTGCATGTCTTCCCTCACCACATCCATAAACCTCCTCCTTGGTCTTCCTCTTTTCCTCCTTCCTGGTGGCTCCATCCTCAGAATTCTCCTACCGATATACCCCATGTCCCTCCTCTGCACATGTCCAAACCATCTCAATCTCACCTCCCTCACCTTGTCTCCAAAACGTCCTACATGCGCTGTCCCTCTAATGAACTCATTTCTAAACCTGTCCATCCTCGCCAAGCCGAACGAAACCCTCAACATCTTCAACTTCAAATGTACAAAAAGTGTAGTGCGTTCTGGAAATCCTCTTTGAGCTTGGAATATTTGTGTTCTGTAACTGGTACCACTGCCATCATCGTAGAAATGTTTCATCACAGAATAAAGCCGATCAGTCAGATATTAAAATACTTTGTATTGACTTGAAGTGTAAGTGTATGCAGACTCTCCATTGCCCTTTCTGAGCTTTGTTCCAGTTCAAAGCCTAATTCCTTAGTCACAATGGTGGACAGTAATAAAGTGTAATGAACTGTAATGACTGTACTTAAGTAGCTTTTTCACGTATCTGTTCCATAGTGTAAGTATTTCTATTTGGGGAGACTTTTATATCTTACTTCTTAAATATCTTTTTTTTTTTTTACCTTTTTACTTAACTACATTTTGCAAAATCAGTCATTTTTATTTATTAGTGGATAAAACATAACTGGTCAAATACACAGCAAGTCACCAACCACCAACATACAGTTCAGCATCAGTTCAACAGCAAGCAGAACATTTAGAGAGGAATAAACGATGAAGAAACTCCAGACTCGAACTCGCCACAACACACGTGGGCTTATTTGCATGATTTTTTCTGAAGTAGTTGAAAAGGAGGTTTTGGGTGCAGTATCAATCAGTGTTTGACTCCTCTCCACTGCTTCTCTTTCTCTACCCATCCCGAGGCATCCTGAGGTTGCTCCAGCCCCAGTCACGTCCCACCTCATGAAGATTATGGACCTTTAAAGAAGTAGATGCTGCAAACATCCCGAACCATCTAGAGACGTACCAGCACCAATTGAATCCCACTTCATGTGGAGTTTGGACATTGGACCTCCTTGAGTGTTTAAAGGCTCTGGCATGGAGAAGCTGGTGTTGGATCTGTGATGATCGCAGATATTGAGCTATTTTATGAGTTGCTCAGTAGCTCCTAGTTTTATAACCACAAATGACTGTAAAAGACTGTAGAAAGATCATTACTTATAATCTTACATTCCAGTGCTCATGTTAGTTCTCACTCTCCAGTGTTCTGTATTGCTTGAGTCATTAATATCATTCTATTAATAGATCAGTGTGCTGAGAGTCACATTCGAGTCTTTTCACATCAACTGAGGTGATCAAGTAAAGAGTCTTGTGACAAAAATGATAATAGAAACATTATAGACATAATAAATCATAGTACTTTGGATACTTAAGTACATTTGAAGGGAAAATACTTTTGTACTTTTACTCAAGTGAAAGTTTAAAGCGACACTACTTAGTCATAAAACGTGTTGAGCGCTATGGTTTGTGTTTTCTTAAATGATATTGCTAGCTTTCAGGCTCGAATTCTCTCTCTATAAAGGTACAGTATTGTTCATCCTGACATCAGGGTGTCTTTTTAATCCGTGAGAAAGCTGGAATAATGCTGTACATAGAATCATCTCTGGCTCTTATTACACGACCTTAACCCTGTTCTATTGTGCACGCCTTCTTGTTCCGTGTCACACAGGAAACAAAACAGACATTTTTTTTTGTTCGAGATTGGCAATGTTATTCATATTACGCAGCAGGAAGCGTTCTGATTATCCCACTTTTTGGCAGGTGTTGGGCAATTTCTCGTTTTTTTTTTTTTTTGACCAGACCACAGTAAGAGAAGAGGTGCTTGCTGGATCTAATGCATAATTCACTTATCATCGTCGATCGGTGTCTGTCCGCTGGGGAACGAGAACATTTCAGCATGCATTATTTAATAATAAAAAGACCCCGGCCCATGCGTCTTATTTAAAAGCTACCTTGTAAAAGTTGTCAATTTGACCAAATTGTTCATGCTGTTTCCAAAGTGCCATTTGGTTCAAATTTCTTTGTGTTTCTATTCTTCTGTATTCTGCTATATTTACAGGAATGATTGAATACTAGAAGTATAATTGGATGATTAGATGATAGAGCATTAGCATGGATGTAAGAATGACGTGAATATTTCATCGGTGATTCGTCATGACGCTCAACATAAATCTAAACTTCAGGAGCAGGTGCCAGCGTTTTGGTGCTAAAAATGTGCGCGTTGTTGTTGTTTTTTTTTAACGAAGATTAATGACATGCAGTGAGTGATATCCTGCGCAATCTGTTAGCTCGCATACTGCATGGACAAGCACAGGTGACAAATGCAGCAGATGCAGCCCTCCATTACTCACTTCCATATCACATATCCATCTCTCGTAGCGTTCGACTCTCACCCGGAGAAATGTCAGCGTGACAGCACCCTCATTGTGCTCATGTCCGACACATCCTTTTGAACTGAGCCAGAGTGCTAAGGTGGACCTGTCCCACACGTCTCGGGCTCAAATTGGATTTTCCCATCCCCCCAGCCCAGAACTTCTGTCCTATTATCTCTATGTGGGTTGTCAGGCGTCAAGATTGCAGGGCGAAATGATGTCTGCACCACTCTAGGTCTTTCTGCTTGTCATCGGCGATATGGATTTATTGTGAAATTGGATGCTAATTTGGTGGTGTTGCTGTTGAACCGACCCGTTTTTTTTTCTCTCTCTTTTTTTCTTCTCGTCAGCCTCTGTTTCTGCCTGGCTCCTTAAAGGCCGTCTCGCAAGGCTACGGGGCTTGTAGAGTATTTGATGTGGCATATTATTCCGGTCCCTTATTTGCACAGCTCTTATGCAAAATGCATTTTTAAAAAGGATGAATGCATAAATAAGCGGCGATAAATGAAAACTGAATTACCATGCCGAAACCATCACAATGCTCACTCGGTATTTTGTATAAACCAATTAAAAATTCAAAAGCGCCATCATTATGTTTTTGTTGCGGTGATGAGCTCGGTAAATACGGTTCAGCTCGGGCTTGCCGGGAAGGTGACTTTATAATTACAGCAGCTTTAAACGAACGGCGTCGGTTAAAACCCGATGCAGTCAACATAAAAATCGATTCGTATGGATTCGCTCGAATGAATGAATGAATGCCCAAGCTAGTTTCAAGGCACTTCGACTGAAAAAGTCAGCTTCGTGCGTCTAGGAGAAGAGGTTCCTAGTCTTTGAGAGTTAGCTGACGTTGCTCATTTGGACGCCCCACCTCTCGATGGAGTTCTTTTCAATTAAAGACAACTCTGTGCAGCTGGGGATGTTTGCACTGAAGTTACTGGACAGCTCAAGAACATTGAGGATGAATTTGGACTGTAATTAATATTAACAGTCTGCTACAATGGCTCAGGACCACAGTTTGCATTAGGAGTTTTGCATTTCAGCACCTATTACTGAACAGCACCCCTCAACAATGATGGAACTGTAATGCACATTCAGTGTTGCTGGTGAGGATGAGGTTCCCTTTTGAGTCTGGTTTCTCTTAAGGTTTTTTTCTTCATGCCATTTCAGGGAGTTTTTTCTTGTCACGGTCACCACTGGCTCACACATAAAGGATAAACTTACAATTATAAGGAACAGTCTTTTACATTATTTTTTACAAAATTAAACCACTTAATTTCTGTAAAGCTGCTTTGAGACAATGTCTATTGTTAAAAGGGTACTATAAATAAAAATCAATTGAATTGGATTGGATTGAAAGATTCAGCTAGTTGGTTGTGATTTGGCATTGGAAAGAACACATTATGTAGTCCCAAAGAACGATATCCCGAGTATGCAACTCAGAGCTAAGATTTGACCACCAGAGACCATTTCCATAATATTTCTTTCTTTTAGTATTAGCCATGACAGGGAAGGATTATGATGCAAATTATTGGTACTATATAAAAAAAAGTGTCAAATAATATATGCTATCTTAATAGCAGTTGAAAGGCAATGAATATTTATAGCTTTTAACTCTAATGTCTTTTTGTCAAGTCGTAGTGTGTGCTGTGTTTTAATGGACTTTGGATCGGAAGGTCATGAGTTTAAATTCCAGCACCACCATGCTGCCACTGCTGGGCCCTTGAGCAAGGCCCTTAACCCCTTAATGGCTCAGTTATAAGTCACCATGGATAAGGGAATCTGCCAAATAACATAAATGTAAATGTGTTTGGAAATACATACTTGTATGTTCATGTGACTACATATTGGTATGAGTATGAGCTCAAGACTGTTGCTTGTTTGACACTTTTATTAAAAAAAATATTTTATTAAATTTGGTAAAAAAAAAAAAAAATGTATCTACTAACAAAGTATATGGACAAAAATACTGGGTCAGCCAAATGTGGTTCTTTCTCAAACTGTTACCACAAGCTTAGAGACCCACAATTGTGCAGGATGGCTTTGGATGTGGTAGCATGAAATTTCTCATCCCTTAAACTGGGAGACTCAAACCTGTTCCAGCTTGACAATGTTTCTGTGCACAATGCCAGCTCCAGTTGTTAGAAGCAGGAAAAATGGGCGAGCTTAAGTGAGCGAGTTTGACGAGGTCCAAATTGGGACGTCTAGACGACTGGATCAGAGCATCTCAAAAACTGCAGCTTTTGTTGAATGTTCCTAGTCTGCATTGCTCAGTGTCTATCAAAAGTGCTCCAAGGAAGGAACAGTGGTGAACCGGCGACAGGGGCTCATCGATGCACGTGAGGAGCGAAGGCTGGTCCGTGTGGTCCGAGCCAACAGACGAGCTCCTGTAGCTCAAACTGCTGAAGAAGTTGCTGTTCGCGCTCTACGGGTCACGACTGTATCAATAGACAGACTGACAGACTTTTGCCTGGTTGCTCTGCAGGAGGGTTTAAGGGCCTTGCTAAGAAGACACACATGGCTGGAAAAGTTGGATGTCCCAATGCTTTTGTCCTGATAGTACTGTATAGCTCTATTCACCCTCGTTTCAACTGATTCTTTTCATTCTACTCAAACATTTAGCAGTTTAACCAACCCAAAAAACAAATCAGCTCCAAAACAAACAAACAAACAAAACAGCTTTCAAAAGTGCTCCAAGGAAGGAACAGTGGTGAACCGGCGACAGGGTCGTGGGTGGCCGAGGCTCATCAATGCACGTGAGGAGCGAAGGCTGGTCCGTGTGGTCCGAGCCAACAGACGAGCTCCTGTAGATCAAACTGCTGAAGAAGTTGCTGTTCGCGCTCGACGGGTCACGACTGTTTTGGCAGCATATATGTATTTGTATGATTTTAGGATCGCTTAAAATGAAAGAACACGCTCGAAAGATTTTCTGATGGAACAGATTTTCAAAAGAGGCTAATAGACAAAAAAAGAAAATAGATAATCGCACTGCATTCAGCAACATCATTTTTTACACAATGCGCTTCTGACTCGTCCTACATTTCGAATGAATGACTGATTTATACAATTATTTGCTGCATGAAGTGCTGCGCGATACAATAACACAGGAGTTTTGCAAGCACAGCCATGATGCCTATGACCCTGAATAGGTTGCATATGTTCCCACCAGCGATGAGAGTGAGGCAAGCCCAAGGAAAATTGTGTTGTGTTCACTGACTTTACAATTAGATATAAAGCAAAGACTTCTTCCGTATGATACAGAGCAGGTGTTTCTACTATACAGATGGCAAACGTCCACCTGTTTCTTGGCCAGAACAGAAAATAAAACTGTCTGAGCATACCGGTTTAGGTTCCAGCACATCACTGAGAGGTAAAAAAAACAAACAAACAACAGCTCTGTTCGTGTGGAATTAACTGAAAGAAAGATTGTTGCATCACTTTTGTTTTAGTGAGCTGCCCCGAAGTTCCAGAGCAAATTGGTTTCAAAATTATTTGCATCAATCCTATTTGACTGCTAGGTAGCCGAATTGTTCAGGGGGGGGGATTCACTCGTGGACACACACACTCACACACACACACACACACACACACACACACACACACACACA
>JAAIIK010000009.1:1574179-1594236 GCA_014706435.1 Silurus glanis
ATCCCACAAGAGCTGCAGGTTTGGAGATGCTCTGCCCCAGTCATTTTTTGAGAACTAAATGTTTACTTGCTGCCTAATAAATCCCACCCACTAACAGGTGCCATGATGAAGAGATCATCAGTGTTATCGTGGGGGTTACGTACTATGAGCCCTCGTGAGTAACAAAAAATGTTGAGGTTTTGACTCTCCTTTTGATGGTTCCTTAATCAAGGAGAATTGTACTGTAGTAAATAAATGTTTTATTTTATAATTTTATGTCATTTATTAGTACAAACTTTCGAGCCACTCGCGGCATCTCGCGAACAGATTTTGCACGAGTTACTCTCAGTCCGGTTCCAAATTAAAAGTCGCGATCTATCGAAGTTGCGAGTATCGAGGTTCCACTGTGTATATATATCCTTATTATGAATTACGTAATTGTTTCGAATTTGAAAGTGTGAGACCATATTGTATGATTTACCGCAACAAAATGTGAGAGACATGTTTGGAAGGTCATAGGATCAAATCCCAGCTGGACGTCTGAGCAAATGCCTCAACCGTCAACTTTTTTCAGTGTATGAATGAGATAAAATTGCTCAGACCAGATAGACAGAGAGACTATATTGACAAAAATATTGGGACACCTGCCTTTTCCAGGCATAATGTAATTCTTCCTCAAACTGTTAGCACAAATTTGGGAGCACACTGGATGTCTTTGGATGATGTAGCATTAAACATAGCCTTCACTTGAACAAAACACAATCCCAGCTGCATGAAGAAATGCTTTACATGGGTTGGAGTGGAAGATCTTCAGCTTAACCCTAATGAACACCTTTGGTATGAACTGGAACGCAGACTATCACCATTACGGCTATCTTTCCACTTCAACATCTAGTAGAACATCTTCCAGAAGAGTGGAGGTTACTATACTTGCAAATGGGGACTAAATGTGAAATAGGATGTTCAAAGAAATATACATCGGATGTCCAGGTGTCCACAAATGTCCAATTTGCAGAAACGAGATATTTCCTTGTAACGAGGTAAAGATAATAAAGAGCTTCTCTAAACATCATGAATATTTTTTTTTTACCGTTATGAACCATTCGAAGACCCAACACTTAAAAAAACATTTTATTTACATCGACAGCATGTACTGTATGAACTACAATCTCTGGTATTAATAAATGTGTGTTTTTGTTCAATAGTTAACCCTCAATTAAGCATATGGCAAGAATATCATCGACCGAGCCGCATGTGTCAGTGTTGGACTTTGACACGTTGCTGTTTAAACAGTCCGTATAGAAATCTTCTTCTGGAGAAGCAAGTCAAACAAAAAGAAAAACAGAGAGGAAGATACCAGGATTCTTCAATTCTTCTTATAGAAATCTAAAATGAGTTACCAAGAACAAACAAATCACCACAACAAAACATAACCAAGAAAAAAAATAAACTTGCTTAATGCCATAGATACACGGTGAGAGTCACGTATGCCACGGTGGTTTAGACTCGGGAGTCGACAATGCTGGTCATGTGAGGTGATCACTGGACCAGGTTGATGAAAGTCACTCGTCGCTCTTTTTAATTGAATGGCCAAAGTATAGTTCTTTTCTGTACACAATGACTGAAAGTCCTATTTGAGCCAAAAGAAAAACAAATTGACGTTAACGCAGTGGGTTTCTCTTTCGTTTCATCATCATACATGAATCCTTATAAACCCTGCAGTGAATTCAGACTCCGATAGAACTAAGAGTAAAAGCCATGAACAAACAGGTACAGTATATACCGTAAATAAGTGTGGGACTCAATATATATATAGTACACATGAGAAAATTCAGGATGTCTTTATCGCTTTTCTGAGCAGTCGATTCCAGTTGAAAACGAATAGAATGAATAACTTCAAATCAAGATCCTGTAAAACCTGCTTTATTCATTTTTTTTATTTTTTTGCTTTGTATTAAGGTAGACTCTTGAAATACTCTTGGATCGTTTGTTTTTACGGTTAAATACAAAAAAAAAAAAAAAAAAATACTCCAATCTGGCAAAGTGAAGACCTCGTCTTTAATCTCTTTTTTATCAGTCCTTCGTGGTCGCGTTTCGAAGTTATTTGATAATGAAATGGACATTTAAATATGCTGTGAATATTTTAAAGACACACACACTCATACGTTATATCGGCAAAAGTATTTGGACACCCGACTTTTCCAGCCATATGTAATTCAAAGTTGGAAATACAATTGCTTTGGATGTCTTTTGATATGGGAGCATGAACTAGGAGACCAAACCCGTTCCAGCATAACGATGCACTAAGCCAGCTCCATGAAGATATTGTGTATGTGGGTTGGAGTGGAAGATCTCCTGTTGAGCTCTGAACTCAACCCTATTGAACAATGAATGTGAACGCTTAATGCACCTCAGACCTTTTTTTTTACTTCACCTTACATATGTACCTGACTTTACTAACACCCTCACATTTCCTTAAAATCAAGTGCACGATCTTCCCAGAAGAGTGGATTTTTTATTTTGATTGAAATAGCAAGAAGTAAATGTGGAATTCGATGCTTTCAAAAAGCACATACTTATAATCCTATGATCGGGTGTCCACAGACTTTTGTCCATACAGTAAATTATGAATCGATTCATATCATTATCATTTTGGCTCAGCAGAGCATCGGGACGAGCATATTGAAAATGCTGTTAATTGAATAGCAATTCATATTGTTTTTTTTTTTTAATTGATAGAAATAAAAAAAATTGCACACATACACACCAAACACAAACTACGAGAAACTCCTTTCTCATAACATGTACTATAACAGCACTGGGAATAATAGTGGAAGAATCTTTTTTTTTTTATTTATTTATTTTTTTTCCCAGATGATAGATTTGTTTTTCATTTGATCTGACCACCCACTGGATTTTCAACAACGTGACCTAGAACGAAACGATGAAAAGCAAGTTTAGGATGAGATGGTTGAAAAATGGCCTGAAATTGAATTTCCAAAAGCGTACGGAGGGTCAATTAAATGGATCCAGATATCAAAGCCGTACCTGTAACCCATTTTGAAGAGGCGATGATTCGGCGCTTTATCCGATAATTACTCATCTTTATACCTGTATACACTCATCTCAGACCATTGTATTGTATTATTTTGCGCCGCTGCGTGATATACAGTATGATCGCATGGTGGGAAAATAGAAGCGATTGATTTTGTCTTCTCAGAAATTTTGCACTTCCACCAGATTACGTTATTTACAGTCCTTAGTGGCCATCTTTTGTGTTTATTTCACTAAAATGTAAAAAAAAAAGATAATGTGAAATGCTGCAAGCATGCCCACAGATACAACGGATATGCTGTTATTATGAACGGACTGTAATAACTCGTAGTTTTTTCGCAAGAGGCTGCCGAAAGCATGTCGATTTGCTACCTTGAATTCACAAGGGCATTGTTTTTCAGCAGACCATTCATCCATTAAATCCCAAATTCAAACGCAAAAATTAGGAGGAGGAAAATGATATGAACGCTTTTTTTTTTCTTGTTTTTTCAGCCACGAGACACTTTTTTTTTTTTTTTAAATAAATAATCTTTGCTTGTAAACACATTTGTTGAAATAATACATACATCCTCAGTGACATATCCATCTTCATCGAGACGACGCGTCTGCCACCGAAGCCAATCGCACTGTTTGTACAGATCTACGTTTTCCTGCTCGAAAGCGAGACAACTCAAATTTGCGTCTCTTGCACGTTGTCTTTCGAGCTGGCTTGGATTAGTAAAGGTTCATGCGCAGAGCTGTGCAGCGAGCCAAGGGTTGAGGCGTGGTTGTAAGCGCTCTTGTAGGCGTTGTAATGGTTGTAGTGCTCGTGCTCCAGCGGAGGAAGACTGAGACTCTCCAAAGCTGGAACCGCTGTCAGTTCGTCGTCCACCGTAATGAGCTCCATTGTGCGAGCCGGCCCGTTGTGATCTTGCTGGTGGTGCTGCTTTCTCATCTTGTAGAATATGATGAGCATGACGGCGGCCATGAGCGTGATGGCCACGAAGCAGCCGATGATGATCTTGGTGGTCTTCATGACCTCCTCCAAACCGTTGAGAGCTCCCTCATCGACGTCTGTCACAGGGATGGTGTAGGCTTTCTCAGTGGAAATAGGGGTCGCCCTGGTAGTCGATGATGCCACCCAGCCAAAGGAAGGCTGTTCAGGGGTCCTGCTCAGGCCATCGATCGGAGACTCGATGGTCTCCACAGTGACCGTGGTGAAGTAACTGACACCACTGTTGTCTATGGAGGTTACATTGAGGACTGCCGAAGCCGAAATGTTTCCCAGCATGTTGCTGACCATGCAGGTGTAGTTTCCGGTGTCGTGCGATGTGACACTCGTGATGTTCAGCGTTCCATCGTTTTGCACCATGACACGGGCCTGGTATGCCCCATGTGTCATAACGGAGCCATTTGGTGTTAGCCAACTGACCGAGGTCAGAGAATTCGTCCGACATTTGAGCTCCACTGCGATTCCCTCTGTAACATTGAGGTCTGCAGGGGGCTCAACAATGACCGGTGCATAACACTGAAAGTAGCTCTGGTCCAGCTCGCCTATGTAGCGCCCCTTGAGGCTTGCGGGAGAGTTACAGCGAGCGCAGCAGCTGGTGTTTGTTGGCACGGTTTCCCTTAGCCACCAGCTTAACCACAGAATGTCACAGTTGCAGTTCCAGGGATTGTGGTGAAGGTGTACTCGCTGCAAATGTCGCAACGGAGTGAAAAGGTCATGGGGCACAAATGTGAGGTTATTGTGAGCCAGGTTCAGCTCACTTAATGACTGAAGGTCATCAAACGAGTTCCTTTCAATTGTTTGGATCTGGGAATGCATCATCCACAGCTTCTGGAGGTGGATAAGACCCTTGAACGAACCAGGTTGGATCACCGTCAGCTGGTTCCCTGACATCTCGAGCTCGTCCAAGCGAACTAAGGGCCTAATGTTGGGGACCTCCTTGAGGTTACACATTCCCATGTTCAGGTAGCGCAAGTTGCTTAAGCCCTCGAATGCTCCATCTGAGATATAGGAGAGACGCTTGAGCTCCCCCAAGTCCAGCCTTCTTAAGGACGGTAAACGGTTGAAAGCATAAGAAGGTATGCTCTCAATTGGGTTATTCCTAAGCCAAAGCTCTTTGAGCTTAGAGAGATACTCAAAAGCTCCATTTGGGATGGTTGTGAGGCGATTGTCAAAGAGCTCTAGGGTGTTAAGGCTGGTCAGCCCGTTGAAAGCGCCAATTTCGATGTTGCGGATGTGATTTTTGCTCAGCTGGAGGATCTCTAGGTGCCGTAGGTGCTTGAAACTGTCCACCTTGATGACCTGGATAAGATTGTCCTGAAGGTTCAGGTAGCGCGTGTTGGTCGAGATTCCATCAGGGACTTCTCGGAGTCCTCTGCGTGTGCAGATGACCTTGCTAAATTGGTTGCTGCAGGAACACACAGAGGGACACGTCTGGGCTCTTACTAATCCCGCCACGGCGAGCAACTGCAAAGCCAAGAGCAGGAGGAATAAGGGGTCAAACCAAGCCCCTTTCCATCTAGGACCTCTCATCATCTGGTGCTGATGGTAAGAGGTCATCTTGTTCAACATTCATAATTTATCTTCTGACGGGTCCATCTCTTCAAATGAAGCAGCCTGGAAAAGAGAAAAATAGTTACGTATTAATGATGCTATGATGGAGGTTGTAATGATTTCTATATTATTTTCGATCAATCAAAATGCCTCGTTAATCTGCAGTACCACTTCTGGGAAAACCGTTAGAATGAACAGTGGATTTCCCTTATAAATTAAAGAATCCTCGACGGATATTATTTTCAAAGAGTGCATCCTGTTTTTATTATAAACCCATTTTACATTTACATTTACGCCATTTGTTAGACGCCCTTATTCAGAGCAACTCACATTTATCTCATTCATTCCAACTGAACAATTATGGAGCCTTGTACAGGGGCCCAGGAGTGCACTAGGACTACAGGTTGCATCTGATCATCTTTTACTGCACACCTCAACAACTAACAGGTTAACTGTAATAAATGGGCATTCAGTGCCACCCAGATGAGGATGAGGTTCCCACTTGAGTCTGGTTCCTCTCGAGGTTTCTTCATTATTCCATCTCAGGGAGTTTTTCTTTGCTCATTAGGGACAAACTTACAATTATGAGGAACAATCCCATGCATTCTTTATTACCGCATTATCTGTGCAAAGCTGCTTTGAGACATTGTCCATTGTTGAAAGCGCCATACAAATAAAAATAAAGCAAATTGAGTGGCAGCTGGGTGTGGCTGGGATTTAAACTCATGACCTTCGGATCCAAAGTCCAACGTCCTCTTTAAACCCAATATATATTGTCATTTTAATTTGAATGTGATGCACTTTTAGGGCTTAACAATAATAAGAATCATAGTCCAGATTCACAAAATTCCCTTGAAATTTTTGGATGTATAATTCTCAGCTCTGTGTATGTATAATGCGAAATATTGATTAAAAATTCTCCTCGAAATAATGTTTCCTTTGCGTTTTTTATCTTCTCCGGTACACAACATCAAGACATTTCATTGCTGTCAGTGGGAAAGTATTTGCGTAGTCTTTCGGTCTGCATGCAAGAAATAATCAACATATGGAAATCTTGAAACAACAGACTGCCAGATAAGTGGAAGAAGCATTCAAGCCCCTGAGGATTGTGCTCCACTTCTGGGTTTCTCTATACAGGATGCTACTGGCCTAAAGCACCATTCAAACCTACTAGAAAATGTGCCAGTCAGTATTGGAGCAGAGAAGAAATGTTTTTTCAGTGTGTTCTCGTGAAAAAAAACAACAAAAAAAACCCCCCAATGTGATTATTTTCTGTCGCGTTTTTAAGTATGTGCTAACATCGCTCAAAATTATACCGATAGAGTGTGTTCGAGTGTGAATATGAGTGAAGAACAAGAGACAGAGACAAACGGGCGGGAGGAAAATGAGAGCGGGATGGATGAAAACACTGAGAGGTGGAACGCTGGTCAACAAGCCAAGCTCACTCGTCAGAAATTAATATTATTATATAGAGCGTACAGGCGAATGTGGTTCTTCCCCAAACAACACATTTGGATGCACACAATTGTGCAGGACGTCTTCGGATGCTGTTGCATGAAATTTTCCCTTCAATTGAACTTGGAGATCCAAACCTGTTCCAGCATGACAATGCCTCGGGGCGCAACGCCAGATCCATGAAGAAATGCTTTAAATGCGTTGGAGTGGATCTCCTGCTATACAGATCCAAACTTATTGAACCCCTTTGAGATGAATTGGAATCCTGACTGAACCCCAGGCCTCCTCACCGCAACAACAGCAGTACCTGAATTTACTAACACCCTTGTGTCTGAAAGTGGGACTAAATGTGAAATGGGATGGGAAAGCACATACCAAACTTACCAGTGAGGTGGGAGCTTAGTGGTGGAGATATTGGAATCAAAGGTTGTGAGTTTAAATCCCAGGACCGCTGAGCAAGGCCCCTAACCACGTAACTGCTCATATGTACGAAAGAGATAAATGTAAGTCACTTTGGATAAGGGGGTCTGCCAAATGCCGTAAATATAATATAAATATAATATTTTGGTCATGTGTCCACAAACTTTTACAAATACTCAATCTTTAGGTAATTCAGGTTCGAATGTCGATCACGTTTTCTTGCATCTCTGTTTAAGAAACGGCAGACGTGCGTGTGATCTGAGCGAGTGCGAAAACTCCAAAATGTGACTGTATTAGCGGCGCAGAGACGTCGATGATTAATCTCTGCATTCAGCAGCGAGCGTTAGTTAGCAGCGGCATAATTGACACAGTGCTGTGAGACGCTGTGAGGTCTTCCAGGGGACATACTCTTAATGGGATGCGCGATGTAATCAGGCCACATCCTAGCAGGAGCTCGCGTACGTAAACCAAAAATAACAGAGAAATCATTTAAAAAAAAAAAAAAAAAAGAAAAAAAAGAAAGCGCTCTCAGACTTATTGACTGACTGCAAAAAAATCAAAGACGAAAAATCTACGTTCAAATCTCACACGTGTTTGAGACTGGAAACAAAATTGGACTAATAGTCCATAAATAGAGATCAGTGCGCACCAAGCTACCCACACAAGCCTAATATAGACCGTGGGAGACATCTCCTGCTGTTCCTTCTTATATGTATCTCAAGGAAAGCTAACAAAGATCGGTCCAAAGAACACCACTGCATCGCTTATGTAACGTAACAACTCATTTTTCCAAGAACTAGGTCACACTTTATGATTTGCCACCCTAACACCAGGACTATTATGACTACAATTTGATGTCAATGTTGAATGCAATCATTATTCACCTAACATCCTAAACAGTGGTTTTGTTTTTTCATGCTGTCAGACTTTTGTCATTAAT
Organism: Silurus glanis; assembly: GCA_014706435.1. Lineage (NCBI taxonomy): Eukaryota > Metazoa > Chordata > Actinopteri > Siluriformes > Siluridae > Silurus > Silurus glanis. The sequence continues at coordinate 1,582,570 of JAAIIK010000009.1, forward strand.
TACACAACAATGCAACCATTCTCCATTATGCACTCCATTCAACAAAATCATTTCAAATAGTTCCTATTTAAGTTTTCATTTCTCAGTTGGTTTATAGTCTAGGTAGTAAAAACCAAACGTGTCCCCACAGCCTCATCAGCACAAAAAAAAAAAAATAAATTAAGGACGAGCGTTAAAAATCAGTTCCAGCTGAAAAACTTCAGCCAAGGGAAAAAAAATAAAGAAGGTCCTAGAGTATTTTGAAGCAATAAAATAAACCATCTAATCAAATGCTTTTGGAAGATCAAACCCCTCATACTCATACAAATATATACTGTATATATTTATTTCAGTATGTATATATTTATATATATATTATTTTATATATATATTATTTATATATAGTATATATTTATTTCAGTATGTATATATTTATATATATATATTTATGTGCATATATATTATATATGGTTCGGCATATACAAGAAGGCTTAATTGCTCTACAGTTGCGGATTAATCATAATTCATAATAAATCACAGAATGAAACATTGCTTTTTTAAATAATTTCTTAACTACAACAAAAGTGTTAATCAGTCAACAATGGCTAGCATAGGTGCAGAAGAACTTGAAAAGCCTCCCACATCTTTCAAATCGCACGTATAGGAACATTTCCTTGCTGTAGCTTTTCTTGTAATAAATAGAAACCAAGTTATATTTGTCTTCTCCACTTTTTTTTTGCTGATCTGAAAAATGATCCGATCCGTGACTCGAAAACTGTTATGTGATATATATATATATATATATATATATATATATATATATATATATATATATATATATATATATATATATATAAAAGGGATGCGCATTTCAATAACCGAGGCAGATGTGCATCTCGTTGCAAAGCCGACTGCACGATACATTAAAGATACATATGAAGCAGCTACTGATTCGATGCGACAAAATTCGAATCAACACCATGCGATTCAACGCAATAGAATGCGATGGAAAAAATATGATGCTATGCAATCATAGAAACAAACTAGACCTTCTTTTCCTGTTCTGTCTCCAGGAAGATGCAGCTCTACCTCTGCCATGTTAATCTGTATTCTATGTGACTCTCGGGACACGCCTCGGTCTCCGTCAGCGTCATATTCACGTGGCAGCAGAGGTGCTGAGAGAACGTGCTCGAGAAACGAGGAGAAATCAATCTACATATCAAATATTGGTCACAAATGATTGTACAATTTCCAAAGAATGAAAGTATAGCGCGTCTACTAACAATTATATATACCGTAATTTCCGGACTATAAAGCGCACCCTTATATAAGCCGCACCCACTGAATTTTACAAATATATATTTTTTTAACATTAATAAGCCGCACCTGTCTATAAACAGTCTACACTAATGTACTTTACACAGGCTTTAACGAAAGACACGTTACACACGCTGTAACGGGTGAAATATGTTGCGCTTCCTTTAGGAGCATAGCGGTATTTTGGGAATAGCATGCCAGAAGCGAGCTCTCCCTTCACCCAGACTCAACGCGTTACAACGGCTTGTATCTAAACAGTAGCCTACCAAGAAAGTCATTGTTCACTGTCTTCCTCCTTCCTTTCACAACTATTTCTCTCGGGAGTTTATCTTTTGGCATCGTCGTGCGTTTAAAAATCACCCGATGGAAGTTTTTTCTCCCGATGCCGTGCAGCTCAGAACACAGGTGAGGTGCGTTTTTTCGTTTCCGTTCGGAAATTTCATTGGTCTAATGTTATGGGGTTCAGTTTTTTGGCTTGAAGTTTGTGAAACCGGGAAAAACCCAGGAAAAATTCATAAATAAGCCGCTTCGTTGTTTAAGCCGCGGGGTTCAAAACGTGGGAAAAAGTAGCGGCTTATAGTCCGAAAAATACGGTGTATATATATATATATATATATATATATATAAAATATGGCCATGCCATGACTCTCTCCAAGGACCTGCTGTCTGCTTGAGAAGTCAGACTGGTTCATTCATTCATTCAATTACCCAAGAATGTCTGACAGTAAAAAGCCCTATTGATCTGCAGGAGTGGCTGCAGAGGACAGCATCTCTGATAGAATGACTATAACGCTATATCAATCATCCACCATATTTTACTTCACAATCGATGCCTGACATGGTCTTTTCAACGCACTTTTGGACATTACAAAGTGTCATTTTGATAGAAAAGCAAAAAAAGTCCACAAGAGTGGACACACTGACAGAAACCTTCACTGTATGGACCTCAGGGCTGCTAATAAACATCAATCAGCTTTTCATGCATTATACATACATCAGATGTACGGTGTGTTTCGACATGTTCCATCATATTCTGTCGATAAATCCATCATTTGTCATTCGATGCTTCGTTCATAAAAATATTGCGAATTACCCAGGCGGATTTCTGTTTTTTTTTTTTTTATTATTAGTTTCTGTAGAGGACACAAAAGAACAATTTGCGACCACAGCATGCGATATAATTAAACCTTAACAAGGTGCTGAATTCAAGGTCATAACTATTGTCACCGCATGTAAACATGTACATTACTCAAAATCTAGTGAACGATTAGCATTCGAACACAATCTTACCTTGAAACGAATGCCATTTATTTTCTTACCTACTCGCTTATTGATTACCGGAGACGGTCGTTTACCGTTCTCACACTTATGCGTTATTTTGTGCTCATTTTATTTATCCTCCTTTCACGCGAACGCTACGGAAAATTAAGCGAGACGCACGCCGCAGAATCTCATAAGCCGATATTACTTTAACTAAATCACTCACTCGCAGTTTTGGAAGGCGCTCAGCTTTTCAGCTTCGTTTGCCCTACGACTAGGAAAAAAAAGGACAAACACCACACAAAAGCGAGTTCTCAGGAGACGTCGTGTTTGGACGGGACTGATGGCTTACACAGAGGTTTGGCTGACAGGCTGGCTGCCAAGGTCTTTACTTAAATTGGGAGAGTGAGCAATGTCTCAAACGAGAGGCAAGGCAACTCTCAGTAGAATTGTAAGCACATTCTTAGCACTTTGCCTCGAGTAGATCGCGTGCGAAAAGCTGTAAAAAGGCGGATTAGTAGCGAAATGCAGTACCTACGTACACATGAATAACCACGATTGTCCCTATTACACGTGTTTAGCCTGATTCCTTTTCCTAATGCATCATTATCCGGAGGGAAAAAAAGGTTTTATTTCAATGAAAGGAATTTGTGAATGGTGTTTAATTACAATCTCCTCTGATGGTCGAATCGTTTCGTTCCGATTTCAGTTCAGCGGAATATTATGCACCGAATAAGGGGACGAACGTCACGTAATCATGTCACTCAATGCTCGGGATTGAGTACCTGTTTTTCTGCAACACGTAAAAATCAATACTTTACTTGCCTTTTCGAAGAGCTCTCAATGAAAGTTGTTTATTCAGAGAAAAATAGGTACGACTCTTTAGACATACTGCGCTTTCCACAATCCTCTGGAGCCCTGATCGTGCAGGTCCGGTCGGACTGCTGCTCGGCAGACTGTTTCAGCACGAAGCCCATGAATCCCTCTGAGCCTGGAGCCAGGTATAATCCGTATAATCATTAAATTGTGGTAAAATAACTTGTGCTACCTCCATTATCATAATGACACATAAATAATCAGGCAAAAATGGCCACAATCAGGCGTTGGGTTTTTTTTCCTTCCCTCCCCGGCCTTTTAGAATTGGTCATGTCAGGTGGTGTGGGTGGATTAGTCTGCAGGGAACGCCAGTTTCACGCTCTTAATGTCGCTGCTGATTACATCCTAATGCTCGGTCTTCTCAACATGCCGGAACCGTAGTTAACAGAGTTCTGCAGAGCCTCAGGTGAGTGTGTAACAAGAACGCAGGACACGCTCGGTGTCAACGCAAATGCGAGACAGTCCCAATCCATGGGAAGGATGGGAAGTCCAATTATGAAGCACACAATCCGAAAACACATCAACAATTCATTCAAATAAAAATCATTCATACCCATTGCTGATTGGTGACAATATGAACAACAATGAAATGAACATACAAATAATTTAAACCTTTTAAAAAAAAAAGCTGGTTTCATTTAAAGAAAGAACTACACATCAACATACACTATATGGACACCTAACCATAAGAGCCGTATGTGATTTCTGAACTTCCCATTCCACATTTGGGCCTCATATACCCCTAGGTTAATTTCCTCTTTAGTAGGAAGATGTTTCACCAGACTTTGGAGTGTGCTTGTGGAACATTATCTATAAGGGGTATGAAAAAAGAAACTAGAGTTAGCGCAGTGTCAGCGTTTTGTGAATGCATGAAAAGCGATATGTATTCTTTAACGTTTATGTCCAGCTTCAAAAATTTCTCTTAAAAGAAGAAAATCCTGAAAATTCCACATATCAAAGGAGTGAATAAATGAATAAAGGATGGAGGAAATGAAGGCATTTGTTAAAGTCTGCTGAAATATTAGAACAGTAATCTTTAGAAAATGTATTATTAAATGTAAAACCCACACAAATGGGGTCTAATGAATGTAAACGATTTATTACAATTTTTTTTCCATTTATCTAATTTATTAAATCAATTTAATTTGTTCCAATTTAATTGATTGCTCAATTTAATCAAAATAAAAAGAGTATTTTATTTTTAAATATTATAAAATATTATTTTTTATATTATTTAACCAAACAGGCATTATATTAAAAATTGTTTTGAAAATGTAAACGTATATGCTCACAAATATGAATAATAATAAACTACATTGATAAAAAAATTATATATATGTATATATTTGCTTTTTGTTGTCATTTTTTATTTTTTATTTTCTGATTTGCTCTTCTGATTTCGGTTTGATTTTTACTTCACTTTACAGATTTTTCTGCCTCCAGGTTCCCCCCTGATTGCACCCTGATTCCAACCCTCACACCATAAGTTTACAAATAAACATATAAGACGCCATTAGGTAAAAAAAAAAGCGTGTTTCCTTAATGCAGTATTTATGCTCATCATATGTGTAAGATTGATTATTTACTGTTTCTGCTGCAGGAACCGAGAGAACAATACTTTACATTTATGTCTTGCTAGTATCCACTGTAATTTAGCTCTTAATCATATTCTGACTGCATGTTTATTGAATCTCTCTCTCTCTCATCTTCATTAGCTCAGCTTCTGCGCGTGGAGTGGCTCTCGGCATGGAAATAAAATACAAAGCGTGTACATCTTTTGTAATAAATTGCCTCTTTAGTTGATTCGATTAAGCAAATAAAGTTAGTAGCGCTCGCAGAAAGTACGCTTAATGAATATAGTCGACTGCGTTTAATAACCGGAATACGCCAAAGAAGGCAAGAAGACAATTTATGTCCTCGCGCACGTGTATTTGATGACAACGTGACATCATTGAGATCCCGTTGCTGATTGGTGCGATGGGTGCATTCGGCAGGAGCGTATCGGGTTGAAGCGAAACAAATGAACTCCGATGAAATCACTTTTATGCACAGTGAATAAATCATCGGAAGGACTTGCTGAGCGGCAGGTTTACAGACGGAGAATGGCTTTCGATATAGACATCAGTCAGTGAATCATGACACTGTGCAACATGCAGAGATCTTCTACAGGAGCTGCTCAGTCAAGCGCGGGTGTAAGATGTGGAACAGGCAGCTGTGCCACTGCATTCGCCATGTGCTCGACTCAGATTCAGGCACATACCGCTGGGAGAAATACAGGAGCTATGCATGAGGGTAATTTATTGCCCATGGCTTGGTGCGCCCCTATGTTTTAGAACCGCGTGAAACCCTTGTTAGTGAAAATACCGGTTTCACTTTTAAACCTGTCAGGAACCTGGGCCAAAACTGCAGCCCACAGCACTGCAGGTGAGGATCAAAAGTGGATTAGTGAGCAATCAATCACGGCTATGTCCAGGACATCCAGAGGTGCAGCTGTAATACCATTGGAAACAAAATCAAACGTACGCCAATTTAAAGCTGGTAAACACAGCCGCCCGATAAATTAACGCCGGCCCTCGCAGATGTGCATCGGAATTTCCGTCAGGTTTTTCTCCACTTCTGAGGCACGAGACCCCATCAGATTTGCGGCTTGTGTAATGCTATTAGTCATCTCCACAACAATGGACCTTAACACCATTGTAGCTGATAATCTGTCCATGGGGAAGTGTTCATGTGCTGCTCTTCTACCACATCCCACAGAGAAAATCTATAACATAATGGGGAAAGAGCTTGAGGAGGAATACAATTACTAGACAAAAAGCTCTTCAGTCGCTGCTTTGGCAGCCGCTCTTCCTCCCTGGAAATACACAACTCGAAAAAAAAAAAAAAAAGGCAATCTTGTTCGCTCTTATTGTCGACTGGCGGAATTTTTAGCAAGGCGATCTCATCCTCTGTTATTTCGCCGCGCGAGTTGACACAAAAGAGCTGAAAAACATTATTCCGCACCACAACAAATCACTTCATCCGAGCAAAGCGACAACAACCAGGCATGTATTGTTAAAAACAGCTTCTCTTCGTTTTTTTTTTTTCCCCTCTCTCTACGGAAATGGTCAGGAAGCTGAAAACCCATCTAATCTAATCTAATCTAATGGGGGCGAGATAGGCTCTTCATCAAGATGATCTGAGTAAAGAGTGATCTCACCCGGCCTAGCCCCTTCGGGCTTCAGTCTGCCGTCTGTATGGAGTATGAAAGGGCAGAATGCTGACTGGGCAAAAACACAACAGGCCTAAAACTCACCACCTACTGTACTAAATAGTGCACTCTACAGGATCTGAAGCAAATTTCATGCACATCTAAAAACTTTAAAACTTAAGTGAAACTACATGAAAGATGCTTCATGTATGTACACGTACTTCACAACACAGTGAAATTTTTCTTCACATATCCTAGTTTGGGGTTGGAGCACAGGATCAGGGTTAAGGGCCTTGCTCAAGGGCCCCGAGCAAGACAGCTTGGCGATACTGGAGCTTGAACTCCCAACCTTCAGATCAGTAACCCAGAGCCTTAACAACTGAGCTACCACTTCCCAAATTGCACAAATGCCAGCTTGTTAGGATGTTGAGGTCAGTGAACAGGATTAGCCATAGCACAGTGCCCCTGGAGCACCGAGGTTTAAGTGCTTTGCTCAAGGGGGGGTTTTAAACCCTGACCTTCCAATCAGTAACCCAGAGCCTCAACCACCGAACCACCACAGCACCGAAATGATATCTTGAACAATTCCAAGGCTACGTAATCTTATAGCAAAGCGTAACCATTCTCTGCGTGCTTTATACGGCATGCAGGGAATCCTTCCCGTTTACGAGCGCTTTATCTCTGCAGGCGTTCTTACAGCATGCCGAGGCAACCCATTCATAAATGTTTATCCGTGATCGTCGCTTTCATTACATCTGATTTCGTTCTCGATCCTTACAGAATGACTGCGAGCTAGAAAGGATCTGGATCTTAGCGACAGGGGCTGCACATATGCTTTCGGTCTCCTCAAACATGTTTAGTAACCCTCTGGTTAAAATGGCGAGCGACATCTCAGAGGAGATCCAGCCTAAATATTATGGTTCTTTTGAATACTGTGTTGTGAGCTGCTGCTGGGAGGCCTTTGCCTTTAAGGTTGCTGTGTTTCTAATTCAGAGAACGGACCTCACATTGTGTCCAGACTGTCGCACAGCGGTGGTGACTCAGTGCTCTATATACATGTGTTACACCCCTACCATTTCTTTCTCTAGTTCGCTCACACACATACTTACTGCTTAGGAATAATTCATGCTTTTGCATTAGAGTCACTTTTAAACACTCGAAGCAGCAAATGGATACAGCATTTACAGTGTCAGGGACAAAATTGTATCCCATTTTAGGAACCGTGAAGATTCACAGAGTCTAATTGCTCTTTAAATAACTAGACGGCGCCTTTTTTTAGAAACTCCACAGACAGCCGATCATGAGTTGCTCTAGCAACCGCACTATAGCATTATAGTGCACATGGAAGGAGAACGGCTCATTGTGCAAAGCTCACAACGCCACATTCTCGAACAATCTCACTCCCAGAGTGCATGTGACATCTTTTTCGTTTCACACGCACACATTACAGATAGAACCCATTTGGCCATCTGACCTCCTATTGCTTGCCAATTGCTTCTCGAGGTCAATGCAGCCTGCACTCTTGTTCTCTGAGCTTCTCTTTGCACTCTTTCAAATGTTTTTTTTTATTTTTTTTATCATCATCCCCACTCTACGTTCTATGACCCCTTGTGAGTAACAAAAAATCGCGAGGTTTTGACTCTCTCCCTTTTGAATGATCGTTCCCTGTGAATTACTTGTCATAAATGCTTGATTTACTACTTAAAATTACTTTAAATTTAAATACTTTAAATACAATAAAATAGTTTTAGAATTGTTTTTTTTTGTCATTTATTAGTACAAACTCTGTTTTGAAATGTTACTTCGAATTTTTGAGCCACTCGTGAGTTACTCTTAGTCCGGTTCCAAATGAAAAGTCTTGAACTATTGAGGTAGCGAGTGTCAAGATTCCACAGTATATATATATATATATATATATATATATATACAGGTGGTCCTCTAGTTACGATGGTTCGATGTACAATGATGATAATGTTGCGGCAAAATAAAAAAAAAATGTAATGTGAAATTCTGAATGAAACTTCACAGAGACGTTTGACACAACATCCGTTTGACATACGCTTCGGGTCGTTTGAGGTGTTTTATGTAGCAAATGTGCTTCAAGAGCGGAAGAAGAGTTGAGGAGAGATCAGGAAGGCCTTCGACAAGCTCAACCCTCGAACATTTCTAAACTGTCCGCCAACTTGTGCATGATGATCGACGGAGAACAATCCACACAATCTCACTTCCGCACCCACCGTACTCGCCAGATTCGGCTCCTGTCCTCGGACTTCGCCCTCTTCCTGTAGATGAAGTTTCAGCTCAAAGTTTGCCGTTTTAATGAAACTGGGAGTGCTGTGTTGCTGCTTTGAATATATATATGGAAGGTCTGGGGTTCAAGCCCCGGTATCGCCAAGCTGCCACTCTTGGGCCCTTGAGCAAGGCCCTTAACCCTCTATGCTCCAGGGGACCCTTACGAGAAAAATAAAATCAAGGACCGTGACGTCGGAGTGACGTGGGGCCGCCTTCCCGTGGGCTCACCACCTGCAGGAGGGACCGTGAGGGACCGGTGCTGAGAGGATCGGGCAGCAGTCGAAGGAGGGGGTCTTGACAACCCGATCCCTGGACACGGAGAAGTGTCTAGGGGAATCTGCTTAGACTGCTGCCCCCGCGACCCGAATTACGGATAAGCGGGAGAAGATGAATGAATGAATGAATGAATATATATATATATATACACACACACACACACACACACACACCATATATACATGATGGTGTGGTAAGTGCCCAGTTGTAGAGATGAAATGAAATGAGTTGGGAGCAGTGCATTGAAAGTCTGAGCACATCAAGCATAGAGTCACATTCATTATTCATTAACGAAGTCACCGTGCATTTTAATTAAACGCAAAATCTAAACCAGGGATTGTTTTTTCCGTTTTTTTGGTCGACATCTCCTTGTTGAACTCCAGTCTAAGATAGGTTCCCTCATTATTCACAAACAAGACTCGCACAGACTGTTGACTTCGACAATGTCTGCACGGAGAGACAAAAATACCCACAATGAAAAAAAAGTCATTCTAAAAAAAAAAAAAAAAAAAAAGGATGAGGGAAAGAAAGAAATCAAGCAGTCAGGCTGTCCATAAGCAGTTCAGGGCAAGTTAAGGGTTGCTCTGAAAACTTCTTGTTGTGACATGCGGTTTTGTCTGAGATAATGAAGAGTGCACTGCTTGCAGGCAGGAGGAGAATAGGGAAGAAAAAGAGGGGAAGAGAGGGATGAAGTGACCCTCCTGCATGGGCACAAATGAGGAAGCCACAGCTTGCACTGCACTCGTTCCCTGCATACAGATTGCATTATACAGCCAATCCTCTGAAAGAGCCTTTGCTGCTCAGACGCACTGACGTGACTTCAGTGTATGGAGGCAACCAGCCTCGTATTCAACCAAAGTATTCTCATAAGGGCAAGACTATTCGCTGCCATTATTACACGTTTTTCCATTGCGGATCTGACGTTCTGAATACTGATATTTAAGCCCCCGTTCATGATTACAAACGAGACAGACCCCCTGGCGATGGCGATCCATCTGCCTGAACGATGCATCCAATGGAGCGACGTATGGAATGCCTTCCTGTTGGCCCATGGATTATCTGACTAGACATTTAGCGCCCGTTTCCTGACCTTCGGATTATACGCATCTATCTTGAGATATCAGCGATCAGGTTTTGACATAGCAGCTGGAAGTGTAATACATTTATAGATCCCACGCTTTGATTGTGCTTTAAAAATCCTGAGACATTTTCCGAAAGTCAATTTATGGCCAGGTGTCAAATAAGACTTTATTTTTCTGAATAGTGGCTGCTTTTATACGCTCCTGTCTGTGTGTTTTTGATGAAAGGTCCCTTAGTGTCAATAGATAGATTTAAAACTTTGCAGCCCCTAAGACGACACATCATTTTCTTCTGGAGATGAAATACTCCCGAACCGTCATAAGGTGTTCTAGTTAGGTAGATCGTTAGCTCCTCAGATGAACAAATAGGCACACGATGGAGGTTGGCGATATAATACTCGAAATTGAAATACTTTATCCTAATATCTGTATGTATGTGTTTTGTTTGCATGTGTTTGTATGTGCTTTTTATTTCAGTGACTTCAAAAATGCTGCTCACATATTATTGTAGCCCAGTTTGTGCTGAACACAGTGTTATCAGACTTTAGACATTTATATGTTTATAAGCAGCTGAAAAAAGCCCAAATGTCAGGGCATTTTCTCCAGGGCCCCAAAACACCCTCAGACTCCAGAGGGTTAACCACAACAAAAGTCTCAAATGTCAACTAGCATATTATCTAGTAGCTTAATGCTTGGGAATTTGGTTGAAAATGGATTTGTGTGACTATAACTCACTCGAAGATCTAACTAAGATTGTTATTATTAAATAATTAGCAATGAAGTATACAGATGGAACAAACTTTGGTGATAAGTGATTAGTTGGTGGGAAAAACTGGTGATAGGTGATTGGTTACTGTGAACAATAATGTTCAATAATTAGTAATTACAAACATTGATCAGTAGTTTACAATTGATCAATGTTGATCAGGTGTTTACAAGCTATAATGTTGAGTGATTAGTCCATGGAGGGCGGGGGGTAATGTTGATTGGTTATCAGTTATTAGAAAGAATGATGATGAGTGATTGGTTAATTTGAGGTGATGAAGTTGAGTGCTGGGTATCTGGGAGTGATGGTGATGAGTGATTAGTCATTAAGAGTAAGCATGATGAGGGATTGATCATTAGGAAAAATTATGACGAGTGATTGGTTAATTAGAGGAAATTATGATGAGGGATTGACATTGGGAAGACGGATGATCAGTGATTGGTCATTGTAAGGAATGATGATGAGTGATTGGTTATTAGGAGGGATGATCAGTGATTGCTCATTGTAAGGAATGATGAGTGATTCACATTTGGAAGAATGATGATGAGTTTATTGACATTGGAAGAATGATGATGAGTTTATTGACATTGGAAGAATGATGATGAGTGATTGGTCATTAAGAAGGATGATGA
>JAAIIK010000009.1:1594246-1606475 GCA_014706435.1 Silurus glanis
ATTGTAAGGAATGATGATCAGTGATTGGTCATTGTAAGGAATGATGAGTAATCGGTCATTAAGAAGGATGATGAGTGCTCATTGGAAGGAATGATGATGAGTGACTGATTAATCTGAGGACATGATAATAAATGATTAGTCATTAGGAAGAATGATGCTGAGTGATTGGTCATTAGGAAGATTAATGATGAATGACTGGTTAATTTGAGCTGATGATGTTGAGTGCTTAGTATTTGGGAGTAATAGTGATGAGTGATTGGTTAATTTGAGGAAAATGAAGGGATTGTTATTAGAAAAAATGATGATGAGGGATTGGTCATTAGGAATAATTACGATGAGTGACTGATCATTAGTAACAATGATGAGTTACTGGTTATTAGGAAGAATAATGAATGATTGGTTATTGTGAAATATGGTAATTTGTGATTGCTTATTGCAAACAATGAGTGATTAGTCCTTGGAAAGAATTGTTTTGAATTAATAATCATTAGAAAGTACAATGATTAGTGATTGGTTATTAGGAAAAAATGGCAATGAGTGATTGGTCATTAGAACAAATAGAGAGAATTGATTGGTCATTAGGACACAGTGATCAGTGATTAGTCTTTGGGAATAAAGGTTTACACGAGCAGATCTCAGTCTGCTTTTACACACAAGTCTAACAAAAAAATTCAGTATGTTGGCAACATTGAAGTACAGTTGTAACTTGGCACCTCGAGAATCTGTTAGTTCCTCCCCTTCTGTCATGAAACAAATACTGTCCAGGATCCCACAATTCATTTTTGCACAAAGATATTTTTTACATATTCATATCAAACTACATCTGGCTTCCTCCTGTGACTATAATATATAATTTCACTAAAAATAGCTGGTGTTTTATTCAAGTATGTAATTTGAGATCGAGAACAAATTGACTGTTCTTTTAACAAGGGTTGAATTCGCATCTCATCTGCATCCATCATTGAGTCATACTGGATCCTAAAAGTTTCACTGCGCTAAAGCCTTCTTTTTTTATATTACCCCACACAACAATAGCACCGAAGTAGAATGAAATACGCTCCAATGGCTTTTTGCATGGTGAATCGGTTTTCCAACAAAATGTCACACCGAAACTCGTAACACTAAAGAGCACGATGCGTGGAGATAAGATGCTGCTGAAGTGCTGTCTCAGCCGGGCCATCCATCATGCCTGGTGTCCGACATGCAACAAAAAAAAGCGAGAGAAACACTGCTCGAATGATAACGCAAGCCTCAGGGACTCCGTTCAAAGCACCGAACATTTACATTCATCCACTAAAGGAGCCCAATGTCATTTTGTTTCACTGGTCTGGCGAACAAAAATAGGCACGTAAACAACGTAAACGCATTCTGCTCCGTTTCCCATTGCATGGCTTCAACGTTTTCTACACCTACATGTTGCTATGGGCATCGCATATTTTCTACAGTTCAAAACAAACACATCTGAGTAGTCATTAGCCTTAATGACTGTATAATACAGACAACACAGATAGGAGATGAAAAGGGGCAGCCAGTGGTAACCATTACTTTCCTTGCCTGAGATGACAATAGAAGGGGTTGGGGCCTCGGAGCTATAATCTTTCTGTGGCCATATAGTCTCCTTAGTCGTTAGTATTGACTCGGTATGAAGTCAGGCCAATTGAAGCACTCAGCTGCTTACAGGCTGCACATATATATTCTGTGTGTTTGGGGCCTCGATGGGGTTTTTTCTCTCTGTGCATCGTATCTATTCATCCTGCTCACTTACACCTCTGTATGTAAAAAAAAAAGAGACTGGATTTATTTTTTTTTACTCTGCCACCAGCGTACAAGCCCAAGCGGTGCAGAAATAGGCATTCTAATTGCTGAGCAAATACACAAAAACAAGTCGATAACAATTTCAGTGGATAAACAGAAAACACACGAGACCGTAACTGCTTTAAACGCTTGCTGTATTACCCGAGAACTGGCACAGCCCAGGCTTGGTTTAGACTTAGCAGCCTTTTCACACCATTATAGAATTCTACAGATTATAAAGGGATAAACAATTATTATATGATAAAGATTCTCTTACGATAAACCGACACTATATTGGCAAAAGTATGCAGGCACCTGACTTTATCATGCTATATGTGGTTCCTCTCCAAACTGTTGCCACAAAGCTAAAGGCAAACAATTGAACATGGAACCCCAAACCTGTTCCAGCATGACAATACCCCTGTGCACAAATCGAGCTCCATGTAGACATGGTTTACATCGTTTGAAAAGGAAGCTCTTGAGTGGCTCTGTCACCTTTGGGATTAATGTGAACACTGACTGCACCCCAGGCCTCCTCACTTACATAAGTATCTGACTTTACTAACATCCTTGTGGCTGATGATGTCCATAAGCACACTCCAAAATCTAGTGGAACATCTTCCCAGAAGATTGGAGGGAATTATAAGAGCAGATAAGATGCAGATCTGCCTGATTCATCCTGATGTTCTACATACATCAGCTTCTCCCATTAACAGCGGTCTCCATACCCCCCTGTCCTCTACATCTGCTTCTTTCAAACCAACTACCTGCATTTCTTCCCTCACCACATCCATAAACCTCCTCCTTGGTCTTCCTCTTTTCCTTCTTCCTTCTTCTATATAAAAGACATAAGAAACACGTAGTGTGCAAGTAAGATATACATTTACATTTACCAGGTTTCTTCCTCATGCCATCACAGGGCATTTTTCCCTCACCATAGTCGCCACTGAACAAAGGAACAAACATCCCTGTAGAGCTGCTTTGAGACAATGTCCATTGTTAAAAGCGCCATACAAAAAAAAAAAACAATGAATTGAAATGAATTGAAATAAAACAATTGGAATATCACGAGTCATTCGAGGGGAGGGGAGAGGAGGTGGTAGCTTAGTGATTAAGGCATTGGACATTAAATCTGAGTCGTGAGTTCAAATCTCAAGGTCATCTCAAGTTTAAAATCCTGGGCCCCTAAGCAAGGCCCTTAATTCCAATAGCTGCCCAGTTGTATGAATGAAATGAAAGTAGATAAGGGCATCTGCCAAATCTAGCTCTGGATCTAGATCTGTTTCCACTCTAGAGACCAAATAAACTTCGGGCAAAACCGGTGAAAAGAATCAATACCGCGCTGCTGGCGAAGCCATTGTTTTTACAATCTAATAAATTTCTTGTGCTTCAGAGCGTGCAGACGAAATGCTATCACAATCTCGATGTTATCTAGCGATCGGAGGCAGATGCCTGATATTTGGGAACGGAACTGAGACTGTTTGCAGAGGTAATTCTTCCAAATCATGTCGATGACCGTCTTTGTTTCAGGCATTTTCGGATGACAAAAACAACATTATAGAAGCTGCACAACGAAAGCGTGCCACCTGCTCCACTGCGTCCGAGCTTGCGTCCTTTTTTTCCTTTATGTAGTTTAAGAGCCTTTAGTTTACAGTTAGTCCGAGATTTCACATATATTTTAGTGGTCATGTCCTTCTTGGAAAATCTGCAGATTTCATTATTGTTTTTCCAAAAGTCAGTTTTGTTCCAAAGAAATGACGAGGGGTGTTCAAATCAAACCGGGACTATAAAATAAAAGAACAAATTTTAAGGAGTGAAAACTACATTTAATATTTCAACATCCTTCCAGCTACATGTATACACTTGTTTCAGCGTTTGACTAATGTCTGGAAAGATTCGGCATAGAAAGGTTTCTCAGTGCGCCTGAACCACCCCAGTACAGCCTGATGAATTATTGTGTTCGACGTTCCAACAGAAAGATTTGTCCCTTGTGCAATTTCACGACAGGTTGTGCGTCGATTATCCAGGATCAGGCGTTCCACGGGATCATCACTGATGGACGTACGGCCTTCTTTGAAATGCCATTCAAAGGTTTTACTGCTGAGCTTCTCATCAGCTAGTGTGCCTAAAGTCTTCTGTAGATATCCGTTGGTTTTACGCCTTCGTTCACAAGAAATCACCACACGCTGTTCCCTGCAACGCACTAACACCCACCGTCGACTACTAACTTGATTAACGGTCTCTGGACTGGTAAGATGAAAAAAATCTTTGGAAGTTGAGTCGACTGGAAGTTGAGTCATGTCAACTGGACTTCTAGCTGGTTGGAACAAAACGTTTTACTACTCATCCGAGCATTTTCTTCAGTCTGAGGGAAGTTGCCTGGATTACACAAATTTCTATGCTCCATGGTCGAGGGTCCTCTACTCCCTGGATAGCCTTGTACAAATTTGAGGTAAGAATGTGGAGGGAGGCGTCAGGAGTAAGAGGAGTCGTTAGGACCAAACTACCCCAGAGAGGGATAGTAAGGGAAGAGCATATGGCAGTGTAGGGTGGTACCATTTATGGCTTTTCTGGTAGATGTGTGAGGAGTTCTTGATCTTCATGGGGTTGGATGAAAAAGCAGCATAACAAATAGAAGACAGGTTGTGTCTCCACAGTTGCTGAGAGAAGGATTCCCAATCTGGACATAGATGTCCTACCTCACACTACTTTCAAACCATCCGTCTTCTGCGTACCTTTCCGTCCATAAAAAGTGTATCCTTTTTCCTTCAGATGCAAGTTCACGATGTGTTGCTTCTTCTGTGTTGGTACATCCTCCAGTGTTGCTCTGGACACTCTTCACTGCACTGGACTGCAAACATTACATTACTCTTCTTGTGGTTTGGTGTCTGGTCTTTGGGGTAGATGAGTCTCTGTCTTAGTGTATTGGTTGGCTTGAAGTGAACTTCAAGTATGTGTTGTTTTGCAAAAGTCCTTTTACGGCCATGTAAGTGAGGACCAGGTTTTTTTTTTTGTTGGGTCTGGGTTTCAGTTCGGTCTGTCGTCCTTCTGTTAGTGTGATTTGAGATAATAAGAATATGTATTTCTGTCCTTTTGTTTCCCCGTTGCCAATACTAGGAGCCGTCCTACTGAATTGATTCATCCATCTTCTAGTCCTTTAGGTTGCTTTTAGCCTCGTAGCAGAACTTTCACATTTTTAATAATAAATTCCCAAGTCACTGGCGTTGGATGTTCTGGCACATTATTCATTTCTGAAGTCTGAAACTTTGAGGCTTTTTTTTCTAATGGCAAAATTGGTCCAGAAATGTTACAAACACTCACAGAGTTTAGCCTGAGAGACATTTTTTTACTTCTCTGGGTAAACCTGCATCATTTTTCAGATGCCAAACGATGCCTAGCTGCCTCCGTCCTCTGTTGTGGAACAAATTCAACTCTGATTGTCTGCACCAGCATGGACTCTAGACACCCTGTGGTATATGGGCCTCGGAAACACGGTTCCCTTTGACACCCTTCTGTTTCAGAATCCATGCCAACTGACCTGAGAAGCTTGAAAAAGCCACCTGCCCTCCAGTTTTTCTCCAATCTCAGAAAAGTGCTGAGGGAGAAAAAGAAAAGATGTCCAGGATGGAAAATGGGAGAGAGTGTTTCTGAAATAATGAACAACCCACGGGTTCTGCCTTTTTTTGTAAGAGGAACCACGAAGCGTACAGAAATAAACCGTGCGCACGTGGCGAAATAAATACTCCACAAGC
The DNA here is from genome assembly GCA_014706435.1 of Silurus glanis. Lineage (NCBI taxonomy): Eukaryota > Metazoa > Chordata > Actinopteri > Siluriformes > Siluridae > Silurus > Silurus glanis. The sequence goes on from JAAIIK010000009.1 coordinate 1,599,793, forward strand.
AGTTCGCAGTCTGCTTTCCATACCTCAGAAACAGTTAGAACATTAATAGGATGTTTGTGTTTCCTAAAGCTTCCTATTAGTGATGTGCATCTCTATAACTGAGGCTGATGCAATTCTCATCTCGAGGCGGAGCCACCGATACGATACATTAAAGATACATATGAAGCAGCTACCAATGCGATACGATTCACCTCTGTTACGGTGCAGTGCGATCCGATTTTGATTCGATTCAACACAATGCAATGCGATGCATTGAAAAATATATGATTCTATGCAATTCAATAAAATACAGCTAAAGATGAAATAAAACCACAGGTTCTTTTCCTGTTCTGTCTACAGTAAGTTACAGCTCTACCTCTGCCATGTTAATCTGTATTCTATGTGACTCTCAGGACACGCCTCGGTCTCCGTAGTGTTGTGATGCGTCATATTCACATACCGGCAGCGGTGCTGAGAGAACGCGCTCGAGTAACTGTTTAGCGAGGTGAAATCAATCTACATATAAAATATAATGAGTTTTATATATATATAATAATAATTATATATAAATCATTTTTTTTTTACAGACGCAAATATGTTAAAAATGATGCATCACAATATAAATGGTCACTTTTTCGTGCCAATGCAGACTTTTTTCTAATCGATGCATCACATCGTTAACTTTTATGCCGATGCACCGATGCGATTCGCTGAATCTTACCCTCCCTACTTCCTGTAACATTCACAAGCTTCTGTTATTTCATTCACAAGATCATATTGACTAGAGATCTGAGTAAACTGCATGGGAAGTGTTTCCAAAAATCAACCCCCCCAAAAACAGATATACAGTGGGCTTTCGGAACCTGCGGGGGTTACTTTTTATGACCCTCCCCCCTTGCGAGTTCCAAAAATCCGCGAATTTTGGACGCACCCCCGCAGCCCCTATGGTACCTTAGTGAATTCATCTTTAATACAATAATGTGTTTTTAATTATTTTATGAAATTTGTTAGTGAAAACACAGTTTAAAATGTTATCCCTAACATTCCTGAACATTCGGTCCCGCGGCGGATTCCCGCGAATTTTAAGACAATCCACAACTTTACTGTTAGTTACGTTTTAATTGAGAACCCGCAAATTTTCCGAGCCACGAGTTCCGAACCGCGATTTATCGGAGGTCTACTGTATTTATTACTGAATTAGGCGGCGTATCCAACGCCTGTTCTACTGTTCTACTGTTCAACCGAGTCATTTTCAGAAGCCTTTTTCGACAGATGAACTTTCACCTCTGTGTGCCTGTACGTCTGCGTGTCTGCAGAATGCTCTGGACCTCCTTCCCGAGTACCTTATGCCCCTCAGACAGGGTTTTCCAAAGCATCCACGCATGGAATCAGACATCTGCTGCTGGATTGAAACTACTGCAGCCTCTTCAGGCTCTCACTCATCTGCTATGGTATGGGTGCCATCTTATCAGTCACTATTTGATCCGTGTAGATCGACGTTCAGCTATTATTCTTCACGTGATGGAAAATGACGCCGACCCTTTGCAGCTTCGCAGTGTTACGCGTTAATATCGAACGATCCAAGAAAAAGTCAATAATCTGCCAATAATGTGTTGAGTGAGTATTGAAGGTGAGTTCATGATTGAGCCGCAATTTATCTTTGACTAAAAGTGACAATTTTCTACCATTGAATGTAAAAAAAAAAACCCGCTTTGAACCCTTCGACAGCATAAAAATTGGACACATTTTGCAATCATTAAATCTTCATGGCTTCGCGCACAGAGTCTCCAAGTTCAAGTTAAGGGAGAATTTCATGCTACGAGATCCAAAGACGTCCTATACCGTTGTGTGCCTCCAACTTTGTGCTAAGACTTTAGTGAAGAAAGACTCAGAAAATGATGTAATACTTTTGTCCATATAGTGTGTGTATGTATTATATGAAAAAAAAAGAAAAAAAAAAGTATTGGGACACCTGTACCATGCTGCTGGTTCATTGTATCATCCTCAGAGATAAAGATAGCTGAGCATTACAAAACCGACAACTCATCCTGGCAAATATCAGTGATTAATATGACACATTTGGCTAAACAAGCTGTTTTATGTACAGAGTTTTATGTATATATCGCCAGTTATTCTTTGAAGACATTTTTACTCTAAAATAAACTCGTGTAACAACTACGTCTACGCTACGTTTTTTTTCCCCCCGCGCGTTGCCGTTTTCATATTTCCCTACTAACTATAGCAGAACAGAACAGGCGTACTCATAATGTTGCTCATGGCAACGGTGTTATGAACAGCCAGTAATACTGTATAAACGTGCAGGGAAACGTAATGGACGGATGTCAAATGGATCAATAAGCACGATAGGACAAAATCCAAAATCTATTTCGACTTCACGGAGGCTGCCGTATGCGTGCCGGAGTCCGAGACGGTTTTCATATAAGGAGAAACCTGACGCTTTTCTAATCGAATCAGTCCGATTTTTATTGATGTAGCGATGTTTTAAAAATCGAACGTGTCGCAAAGCGGTGTTATAGAAAAGCTGGAGCAGTACATAAACCACGTACTTAAGATAACGTAGAGATACTGTGTAAAAAAATGACTCCCTTTAAACTTTCACTTGAGCAAAAGTGCAAAAGATTTTGCCTTCAAATGGACTTAAGTATCCAAAGTACTATGATTTATTATAAGTATAATGTTCATATTATGATTTTTGTCACATGACTCTTTGCTTAATCACCTCAGTTTATGTGAAAACGACTCGAATGTGACTCTCAGCACACTGATCTATTTATAGAATGATATTAATCAGACTCAAACACTGATTTCTATTACAATGATCATGAACCCAAAATCTCCTTTTCAACTACTTGAAGTTGAGTCAATTTTGAACTTTGAAATGAAGTAAAGTTAAAGTGTCCCCAAATGGAAATACTTCAGTACAGATACATGAAAAAGCTACTTAAATACAGTAACAAATTACATTTACTCCCTCACTGTCCACCACGGATTCGTAATAACCGAGCCAGAGGCAACGTTGGAAGACAAGAAGAAAAAAAAAGAACCAGAGGAACCAGCACAACATCAGCATCTTGTATAAATGACTCCAGATTATACTATGCTATGAGGTAAATGTGTGTTGACAGGATGTTCAGTATGAGCATTATGGTCTTTATGATTACATCAGCAATTCTCCAGTATCCAGATGAGATTACTCACTGAAGAAAAGGGTGGGATTTGGGGGATAAACTGCTTTGGGAAAGTGCGATCTTTAAGGTATTCACGTGGGACCAGGCGCAGTAGCGCAAAGTGCATCTCAATTGTGCCAATTAAAATTCCACTGGCATGCGGTTGTTGTTTTATATTCTGGGGGGACAGATGAATATGGAAACTAACTACAAGATTAATAAAAGACCATGAGTTTTTAATGACTCGAACAGAGAGCACAGCTGGGTGACTGGCAGGTCCTTGTCTCTATTACCTTGAATGGAGAATTTTTTTTTTTTTTTACTGAATGTACCTTGCTAGGAGGAAGTGGTAACTCAGTGGTTAAAGCTCTGAGTTACTGATCAGAAGGTCAGGCGTTCAAGCACTGGTATCGCCAAGCAGCTACTTTGGGGCCCTTAAGCAAGGCCCTTAACCATCTGTTCTCCAGGGGTGCTGTAACAAGGCTGACCCTGGCTTCCTAATACCACTAGGATATGAAAAGAAAGAGTTTCTCAGTGCTATAAAAGTACATGTGACTCATTTAAACCACTTTTCTATAACAATTTTTTTCTCTGACCCTCTGAAGTCAATCCACACGTTCGCTGCTTTCATTATCATTGTTCGACTATTCGAACGTCTTTTCGCCGCATAAACCGGACTTCCTACCTCACTCACGCTAGAGAAAGCTTTTCTATTAAGCTCCTTTTCGGCGTTTCATTTCCATCCCGATGAGACGAACGCGTGCTGTTTCGCCTCGCCGATTTTATATACCCGATACACGCCCCCTTTTTAACGATGGAGGACGCAACTGGTATTTTGGCATCGTTTTCCTTCCTGTTGCTGTCACATTCAACACATTAACTGTGTTGTGGACTCTCGGTCCCAGGACTGCACGCTAAACCTTGTTTCTCTGAGCTGCCTGTGAGGATACACCATCAATCAAAGCTGCACTTTAGGGGTTTTGTAATGTGCAGCCCATGAGTCAGGGCTAAATCCAGGTCATCGCCCTGAGAGAAAAAAAGCGCAGCGATCTTTGTCTCTGTCTTGTGTAAATTAAGCGAATCTCGATAACTTTTCTCGTTCGGTTTGAGAAGCCATTCTGCAGCTGTCTCATAGGTTGAGACCATAGTGTTGAACGTTTGTATTCGATCTCTGTCTATCATCTAAGACTGATAGCTATGAATTGATTGGAAATGTCACCAATAAACCAAGGCTTAACACACATTTCGGTGAAATGTTCCAGAAAGCTACGGATACCATGAGGGTACACATCTGACTTTTGTATCTCATTAATAGCTGTGTGAGTGGTATCTGAATGGTTAAGGTTTTGGGTTACTGATTAGAAGGTCGGGGGTTCAAGAACCAGTATCGCCAACCTGCCACTCTTGGGGCTCTTGAGTAAGGCCCTCTGTACTCCATTTGTATGGAGCTATGGGGTTAAAAACAACCTTCAGATCCAAAGTCCAATGCTTTAACCACTAAGCTACCAGCCCCAGTTTCCTAACATCCCTGGGATATAAGGATTTTCACACCGCTGGAAAAGTACATGTGACAAATAAAAGCATCTATCCTAACTAACACGGGCCTCTTGATACGGCGCAACGAATGCGACTCCCAGGAAGGTTTGGACCGCACAACGAACACGGCTGTAAGGAAAAAAAAAACTACAACTCAATCTGTTCCATAGCATGTTTTATACTGGAGTGTAATTTTAATCACTGGTGCCCATGGCAAAGTGGCGAGCAGCGAACGGATCTGAGTCAGTACCATTATCGTCGGAATGCGATTACGCTTTTAATTTTTTGAGCAGATTGATTTGGTCTCATCCGCGTTTGGGATTTCGCTCCATTTATTTAAAGCTGGATAAGATGATTACGGAGCGAAATGCGCTGAACTAAATAGAGCAGCTGTCAAGCACGTTCCAGCGCAAGCCATTTTGACGTTTTTTTTTTATATATATATTTTTTTACACCATTTGCAGTTGTAAATGGATAATAATAAAGCGTTTATGTTTGCAATCTTGGATCGTTTAGTCTGTTTCTGCATGTGCATAAAGATATGTATCATTGGATCATATCACATATCAACTGTTGATTATGGAGACTCAACTTTTATCGCTTTTCCTGCTCGGCGTCCAGAATCATGGGAACAAACGAAAAGTCGTAACAGAAACAAACACAGAAGGGGGTCCTGTTTAATTTTTTAAGCAGCGAATAAAAAGTGCTTAATTCATCAAAGGCATGCCACTTGAAATAAACTGGAGACGGCTTCATCTTGTTTCAAGTGTACACGAACCGCACTGTAGCTTCCAGATCATGAAAGAAAAAAAAAAAGAACAGATCTTCTTTGGCAGACTGTACGAGAGAGATGACATTCATAATTAGTGCATTCGTTTCAGGAACTAGAATAGATGGAGCAGTGCTGGTTAAAAGCAATTATCTCAGATGACTGCCTTCGCTTGATGTCCTCACAAGCAGGCACCGAAACAAGGAGCCATGGCTGCGTCTTGAATCCACAATGCACTAATGTACAGGTTTTCGTCTGCTCCTTGAGAAACATTTACCTACACGAATGTCCGTTCAAATGCGGGAGCTTTTTAAGTGCTTTTCTTTCTTTTTTACATTTTTCTTAGAAATCGACGCTTCTGTCAAACAGTTCATGCGCAAAAAAAGAAAAAAAAGAAAAAAGAAGTATCAGGGAAGCAACAACCCACGGCCATGAATCATACACAGAAAATACGCAATCTTCCGGTACAACCCAGAATCTCTTGGCAGCACATCAGGAATGTAATGCCTACCTTCACCTGGCTTGGGTGTAAACAAGAGGGTTAAAGAGGGTTACGTTAAACACAACGTACAGCCCTGTGTGTTCAGAGATGCCACCCTCGGTCTGTGCTTTCCACAAACGCCATCCGAGAGAAAAAAAAAAAACCTGTAGGAGACGGAATAACGCATCCCAGGATGCGACCCAGCATGCAGTTTGATGAGTAAGAAGCTGAACGCAGGATGTACTCAACACAGGCTTGCCTTTCACCTCGTTTACTTCTCGAATGCAGCAAAGTAAAGATGGGGAACAGTCACAAACACACACACACACACACACACACACACACACACACACACACGCTCGTGTCTCTCTTTTCCTCCTGCGTCTTTGCAAAAGCCTGCACATGTGAACGGAATATGAATGACCCAACGCCATATTCTAGCAAAAGTAACGCTAAGTAGAGCAACAGAAGGGGGGATGGTGTGGGGTAGGGGGGGTATGAAAGGAAGGGAAGGGTGGAGGGAGGGAGGGAAGGAGGAATGGATGGAGGGAGATGGTGGGATCCAAAATCTACCAGCTTATTCTGGCACCAGGCTTCAATCATGTAGCCAATGACAAGATAGAGAGATTTATAGATGGGAAGATGGGCAGGCTGTCTATCCATCTGTCTATTCCATCTGAACCGATAGATAGATAGATAGATAGATAGATAGATAGATAGATAGATAGAT
>JAAIIK010000009.1:1620471-1634158 GCA_014706435.1 Silurus glanis
GATAGATAGATAGATAGATAGATAGATAGATAGATAGATAGATAGATGGATGGATGGATGGATGAAATGGTTAAAGCCCAGAGTTAAGCTCAACATCTCAGCACTTTCTCGCACTCATTTCCCCCATGTAAGAGTGCAGGAGGTGAAGAAAGCGAACCCTGAAACACATTAAAACAGTGCCTGGATGCAGCAGATTAGCACTGAGGCGTACAGTCAGAAGAGCCAAACAATTCATCTATAATTCATAATAAGTGAGAACACATACATATCAACTTCAGGAAGTTCAGAAAAAAAAAACCTCTGATGTTTTGGAGGAAGGGGTTGCTGCTGGGGTGGGGTGGGGGGGGGGGGGGGGGGGGGGTATGGTGTCTTGTGGATCTGTTGCAGTAATGCAAATATTTAGCAGGCCGAATAAACGGCGAAAGATCAGTCGAAGCAAAGGCAGTATGGAATATTAAATAGAAAGCAAATTCCTGTAAAGATGTCCTCATAGTATCAGAGATGGGAAATACTGTGGACCCTCGAGGCCCTTCCTCTGAAACTTGCTCAATTTGCTGAACTCGATGTCTTTACAGTTTTGCATATTCGTGTCATGTGCTGCATAAACGATGATGCAGTCGTGTGATGTTTTTTATGATTACCTTCTGTTTTGTATGAGAATTTTTGCGTAATTATTATTTATTATTCTGAATATTTAATGTGAGATCACTGATGCTGTAATATACAGTGGGGTCAAATATTTGCTTGTCATTTCATTTTTTGATACCGAGTATTAACGATAGAAGCAACTTTTACTCTTAACTCAACTAAAGTTATGATTTGAAAGATATTCTTTTACTCCACTATATTTTAATTAACAAGGATCGCTACCAATTACATTTTGCACCTTTGCTGAAGATATTAAGCCCCAGCACTCCCCTACACACATCTGCTGCCTTTGAGTGACTTTTTTTCTTTTTCTTTTTTTTTGCTGGCCTTTTTTTCAATCCAAAAAGAGTTCGATTAAATTCCAAAAAAATTTGAGAAACATTTTTTCTGTTGAAGTTGAATAAAAATATTGGCCTTCTTTAAAACCGAGAGCTGCATCACATCACAGTCAGCTCGGAATATTTGCTTTTAATTAATCCAAAATCATTTACATTCATTTTATTCGTCCATTGAATAATAACGGCTCTTCTACGTTGGTACATGATGCAGTCGTTTAATTTGTTTGTCTTTTTTTTTGACTGACTTGCGTGTTGTAAAAACTGTTGTGTTGATGGTTAATGCAGTGTTCAAGTGTACACTTTGATTTGTATTTTAGGAAATAAAACCCCACAATTTTTGACTTTTCACTAACTTGGTGTTGAAGACTTGTGCATCTTTGAGTCTACGTTCAATACGAGTCAAATACTCAAGTACTGATACTTTTACTCAAGTCATATTTGAATTGGGGACTTTGTCTTGTAATGGAATAGGTTTTGCAGTGAAGTATCAAATCTTTTACTTAGGTATAATATTCAGGTCTTTTTTACACTGTAATTATAATTAGCTACTTAAAATAGACCAGTTCTATAAAAGGTGAAGTTTCAGTGCTCCATCCGAAGCTCGAGTAGAAGGTTCTGAATCTTTACTTAAAAAGAACTTGCGTACTGACAGGCAACATGGCTGATAACAAGCAGAGTTGCCTCTTTGGACTTAGATCTTTAGGTTCAGCTCATGAAAAATGGGGGTTAAAAACAAATATGTTGCGTTTATCATTTTGTTCAGTGTAGCATAAAGATATTATGAGCGGTGAAGTGAAGAACACTGATCATCTCTCCATCATGGCACCTGTTAGTGGGTGGATTTATTTATTAGGCAGAAAAAGAACATTTTGTCCTCAAATTTGATGTGTTAGAAGCAGGAAAAATGGGTGAGCGTAAGGATTTAAGTTTGAGTTAAATAAGGACCAAATTGTGATGTCTAGACGACTGGGTCTGAGCATCTCCAAAACTGCAGCTCTTGTGGGATGTTCTGGTCTGCAGTAGTCAGTATCTATCAAAAGTGCTCCAAGGAAGGAACGGTGGTGAACCGGCGACAGGGTCGTGGGCGGTCGAGGCTCATTGATGCACGTGAGGAGCGAAGGCTGGTCCGTGTGGTCCGATCCAACAGACGAGCTCCTGTAGCTCAAACTGCTGAAGAAGTTCATGCTGTTAATAATCAACGAGTCAGAACTGTTTTGGCAGCAAAAGGGGGACCAACACAATATTAGGCAGGTGGTCATAATGTTATGCCTGGTTGGTTTGAGTTGCTCTGAATAAAAGCGTCTGCCAAATTCCAATCATCTAAATGTATATACAAACATATATTAGTGTATTTTATAGAAATTGTAGCTCATTGGTTAAAAATTCATCTATAATTTATATTAAGGGAGAAAATATATTACCTTCAAGAAGTTTTCCACAAGCTGTCACTGGTTTCACTGCTAATTTGTAAGTCATTCTGGAGAAGGGCATTTGCCAAATGCCATAAATGTAAATGTAAAATGAATGACTGTGAATTGTCAAGGGTGAGGGATTCAATCTGAGTTTTTCAAAGAAGCTTGTAAAAGTTATAATTAATAGAGTATTCGAGAGCTAATGACTAAAATAGAACAAGAGAACAAGATTCTACCGATGATTTAAAAACCATGTCATTGTCTTATTTACCATTGGATTTTGGAGCTGAAGGTCAGGAGTTCAAATCCTAGCCAAACCAAGTCGCCATCCCTGGGCCCCTGAGCAAGACCCTTAACCCTATAGCTTCTCAGTAGTGATCAGCATTGATTGAGATAAATGTAATCACTCTGGATAAGGGCGTCTGTCAAATGCCATAAATGTATTTCTCTTAACCCATACAGGTGAACAAATAAACACAGAGACATCTGACCTCTGTAACTGATCCAGCAATGCAAACTCTATCAGCTTCCTGTAGCCTCTCGCTTTAGATTTAACACTTGTTGAGTGCCTACAAAACCCAAATACAGACAAACTCCTCCTACCACACTGCCTTATCACACTGCTTCCGATCCTCTGCCACTTCTCGACTGGTTCCTCCATCTCTCATTGTACAAGAAGGCATGCTTCAAGACACCAAGGTGGAGCCACGAACTTCGACTTGATGTCTAAACAGCTGAGCCACTAGCAGTCTTTACATCTGCAGAACTTTCTGAAGTACCTGAATTAGCACTTCACCTGACCTGCTTGCAGTCTAGACATTTCACCATTTCAAAACATCAGGGGCATCGTGAAATGAAGAACACAACAAAAGACACCCAGAACTGTTGAAGAGTGTATCAGACACATATAGGACAACAATTAATCTCCCAAAATGTTAGCAACTGGTCTCCTCAGTTCCCAAATGCAAACTTACAGAAGATCTGATGGTACACAGTGGAAAACATGGACCTGTCCCAACTTTTTTCATAATTATTGCAGCCATCGAATAAAAAAATGACCAAATTTTTTTAATGGTATATTTTTTTAGTTTAAACATTAGATTTTAATTTGCTTATTGTAAATAGAATATGATTTTTTATTTTTTTGCAAATCATTAAAATGTTTTTTTTTTTAAAAAATCTGTTTTCATTTACATTACCAACATTTTTGGAATTGGAGTTGTAGATGGTATTTTTAGTCTAGGATCTAATAAATTTGTATTAGGATGTATTTATTTATAAAAACATCAAAACATTAGATAAGGACATGAAATAATTAAGTTCAAACGTGGGACTGGCAGAAGTTGTCATTCCAGTGCCACCATTTTGCCCTACCATGGCTTGAAAAAAAGATCCTAACCCCTAACCCCCAAACACATTGGAAACGCTTAATGAATGTATTCTATTCTATTGCAGAATGTAACTTTGATAACCTGTGATATGGATTACAGATTTTCCCAGTTGCTTTGGAGCTTTTCTCAGACCAGAAATGAAATTCTCTAAACTACTTGTTCAACCTCCACATCATGGAGTTTCTGGTGCCCATCATAAAAGCATTTCTTGTTGCTTTGAACAAATTGCAAATGCTTAAGTACATTCATTTAATTGATTGCGTACAAGTGTCTGCTCTTTCTTACATGATCAGTTGTTTATCTCGTGTTTATCAAAATATATTATACTGATTCTCACCTAAATAGTGTTAACAAAATTTAAATTCAAATTTCATTTCTGAATATCACTAATTGAGGCAAGTGTACTGCATCGGTTCTCTAAATTAAGCCAACACTTACTCTCCATTAGTACAGTACAGTAAAAGTGTGAATCCTGTTCGGTCTCTAGCAATCAACATCCCACATACAGTAATGCGTGCGTTCGTGCTGTTGAGATTCGTAGATGCCGTGGGGAAGAAATTCAGTATTGTGCATTTTCAATCATTGTAACAAAAACCGTAGTTTACATCAGGAAATTCTGAAACCGTGCGCCATCATACTGCCAACATGACTAAACATTTTAACGATCTTGCTTGTGAACAATGACAAAAGGACTTCCGATGATGTTCTTTGGCACCAATACTCACTTTTGAGAGATGAACTACAGATTTTGAGAAAAGTACAGGCTTTTGAATGTAATCCATTGTGCTGTGCTGTTTGTACTAATTCTTTTTGAGAAGCAAATGCTAAGAAATTAAGAAAAAACTCTAGCAACTTTGAGAACATTGAGCCGAAGACAAATGATGAGAACTAGGCCACAGAGGAGAAAACTACATCCCCGCTGTTGGTTTTGTTCTGAAACGGACAACGTGTAGACAGGTTTCAATCATACCTGACGCATCCACCGGCTTCCTCCCTCAGATCTCCTTCGAGATCTCTTTTTGGCCGGTCTTATCTGTCAGCTTTCATTACATCAGCCCAGGCCTCTGACCTTTCCCATGTAGCATGAGGGACGCCAAGATAGAGGCCAAATGAAATCAAGAGCAACCCATGAAAGTCAATGTGTACCCTCGCTTGGTGCACCTTCTGGTCCCCTGAGATCGTGTATTCCTTTTTTCAGCCCTCGCTTCATTTTTTATCAAAAAGCATTACACTGTGTCTTGAAAATGAAAAGTGGAACCAGTTCCCATGTAAGAACACTGTGAATAATAGGCTTTGTTTAGAAGTATGGGGTAAAAAGCTTTATGTATAGTGAATCTAGACCTCAAGAGTTATGCTGGGCGAGGTTAGGGTCTTGCTCAGACGAGTAAATAAAAGTGCTTCACAGCACTTATCATCAACTGACTTGCACTTAATGTATTTCCCATAATTCAGCAGTTTCTTATTAAATCTTAAAAACTAAACTAAACAAAAAAATGGCTTCGCTCCCAGCTCTTCACAGGTTTTTTTTCCCCGATCCTCCTCATTTTAGATCAAGTGCTGGTGCTGTTAGTGGACACTCTAATTACCAACCAGCTTAGAAGCTGATGAGTTGATTAGCTTGATTATAGCATTCATTCTGTATTGAGTCATTCTGATGAAGGTGAATGCCCCTGAAGATTGGATTTTTGGGCGCTTAGACAGACCTCATTATGTCAACCAGAAGAACTATTTCATCAGTTTGCAATTAGCAGTTATTTCAAGCATCTGCATGATGATCTGTATCTTCTGCTAATGCCTATATCCCTTAATATCAATCAGATGAAAATTAAAGATAGCAAACAGGAGCAGGAGACGCTAAAATCCGCTTTCCTGAGTCACATGGACTAATTAGCATTTACATGCAAATAGATGTGCATGCATTTGCATAAACATGAGTGTGCATTTCTTTTCGCTTGCCACTTAACACCATTTTAGATATCATCGAAGAAAAGTATATTTCAACCAAATGCCTGTGTAGTGTAGATAAAAAGGCTTGTTGGGGCTGGCTGCACCAACAGGGGGTTACCCTAGCTGAGTTTTATTTCGTTCGTTCGTTCGTTTGTTCGTTCGTTCGTTCACAATAATCATTTAACATGGGTCAGATTCATGTGAACAATATGCACAAGGCATGAACACACGTTTGACTGGAAGACAGAACATTGCACCATATCTCTCTCACACATACACATACTGATTTACATCTGCAGGGCAATTTAGAACAGCCAATTACACTAACACCATGCTTCTGGGACAAGGAGTTGGAGAAACCCAAAGGAAACACAGATACAGAAAGGAAAACAAAAAGCTCAAGACAGACAGCCACTAGGGCTCAGCATCAAAGTCCAGGCCCTGGAGCTGGGAAGCAAGAAATGAACCTGCAGCTCTCCAGGCTACCTTTGGTTGCAACTTTCTGGCCATAAAGCTATGATCATTGCAACTGGTTAGAAGTTCTGGTTGGATAATTACATTTTGAATATACTATCATAAACGTTGCTTGTACTTATGTTGGTGTTTGCTTCCTTTGGTTCTAATACTAATAATATGCATAAGCAAGTTATAAACAGAGGTGTGAAGAGGAAATCATACGAAAAGAAAAAGAAAACGTATAAATACCTTAATGCAAAACTTACTCTATTACAAGTTCAAAGTCACCGATACCAATGACTCGACTGTAAGTCTTCGAGTATCTGATTTGAGCAGTACTTGAGTGTTTGACTCGTATTGAACGTAGGTTTAAAGATGCACAAGTCCTCAACACCAATACACACGTTAGTGAAGAGCCAAGAACAGTTGATTTGTGAGGTTTTATTTCCTACAATACAAATCAAATTGTACACCTAAACACTGCATTTACCATCAACACGACAACCTCGTCAACACGCCAGAATGGAACAAAGATCAAATACATGGGTCAAAAAAAGAAAGAAGCAAATTAGTAAAGCAACCTTTTAAAAAGGGATCTTAAGTTAATAAAATGACAATATCATGTCACTAAGTAGAAGAACCTTTAGTTATTTAATGGACAAATAAAATGAAAATAAATATCTCCTTTTATGCCCGATAAATAAGCTAAATGTAATTGGTAATATTAAATGTCAATTAAAATACAGTGGAGTAAAAAAATAAATATATCGAATTATAAATGTAGTTGAGTAGAGAGTAAAAGTAACTTATATATTTGATACTCAATAAAAGTAGAAAGTAGCCAGAAAATTGCTACATTTACTCAAATACTTTACACCACTTCATACTTTTGCTTATAAGCAGTTATAAGCAAAAGTATAGTAACCCAGGCTGCTTATCAAAGTGGATTCAAGCATTACCAGGGGTCTCCAAAATCTTTTCCAGAAAGGGCCAGTGTGGGTGCAGGTTTTTATTCCAACCAAGCAAGTCCACACCAAATTCTACCTGTTCAAATCGAATGATCTTCATTTTCAATGACTATCAGGTGTGACCATTGATTGGTTGGAATGAAAACCTGCACCCACACTGGCCCTTTCTGAAAAACGATTGGAGACCCCTGGTCGAAATCATGATCTAATTGAATTTCAGTAAACGTATGCGTTGGTGGTGCAGGAACCAGACGTCATCACCGCCGTAATCTGAAGATAACCAGACTGATATCTCTATTTGTTTGACAACAAAGCTGTCAGATTGTCTGGTGCACTTCCATGTTTATACACTTGCAGCCTTTGGTTTCTAGCAGTTCCATAAGAATGATGTAAAGCTTTTGTGAAGAAGATACCGTTGCAAGGCTTAACGAAAGGTAAAAGTGTGGAGTCATTGGTGAAAAAATGCTTGCTATGTGGCCAGTGGCTGGAAAAGTGGCTAGAGGTTCATCAAATCAAGGAAATGGCCCCTTTGTATAAAAATAGGTGGGTCATTGATTGATTGATTCATTCATTCAATCATTTTAAGTGACTGCTTTATCCTGGATAGGTTCTTGCTGTCTATCCTGGAAACACTGAGTACAAGGTGGGATTCTGCTATGTTGGACCTGGTCATGTTTATTGAGAAAAGCATACCAGACCACCCAGACTCTGATACCAGGTCACGAAGCTTAGCCATATGAGACTCAAAATAAATTGCCCCTGGATAGGCATGAGATTTGTTGTAGGCTTCTAACCATGCACCAATAATCACAAAGTAAGAAGTGTGTAGAAAATGGGGGGTGTGGTTTAGTGGGAGTTTGTAGTTTGAGTGTTTGATGGCGATTTACACTTAACATAAGTGATGAAAAGTGTGTAAGTAAATGTACTTCGTTACTGTACTTTTTTGGCTACTTTCTCATTTTACTGAGTATCAAAGCTAAAAGCAACTATTACTCTCTACTCAACTACGTTTATGATTCAACAGATGTACTTTTCACTGCACTACATTTTGATCGACGATGAGCGTTACTAATTACATTTTGCACCTCTGATGAAGACGTCATTAAGGATCAACACTCTTCTACCCACATCTGCTGCCTGTGAGAGACTTTTTATCCCTGCTGGTCTCATTTTCAGTCCAAAAAGAGCTGGAATCAATTCCAAATCTTTGAGAAGCAGCTTTTGTTGAAGTTGAATTCAAATATTGGCCACTCTCTCAAATCACACTCAACTCTGAATATTTGGTTTTACTTTATCTACAATTATTTACTTTTATTTTATTTGTCTATTGAACAATAAAGATTTGTCTATTTTGTGACATCTTAGTTAATGCAGGTATATCATTTGATTTGTTTTTTAGGAAATAAAAAAAAAGTTTTTGGCTTTTCACTAATGTGGGTCTTGGTGTTGAGGACTGGTGCATCTTTAAACCAGGTTCAATACGAGTCAAAAACTCAAGTACTGTTCAAATCAGATACTCAGTCATATTGGAATCAGTGACTTGTAATGGAGTTTTGCAGTAAGGTATCTATACTTTTACTCAAGCATGATTTTTGGGTTTTTACACCTCTGCTAAACATAAATCTGTGATTTATGCATTGACCATCTGATGATGCTCAATCATCACTAAGCAAAGGTTTTTTATTTCTTTTAAAAAAGAAGCTGGTTCTACTTTCTGGATTATGATCTGCAATTCTGTACCAAGTCTCCACTGTCGTAGCTTTGCTTTCTCTAAAATAACAAAAGATCCATTTTGATTTAGCAAACCCCAGATTGCACTTTCATTCCACCAGCATTGACCTTCCCTCATCAATCAACAGAGTTCTACAAAAAAGACATTAAAAACATTGGAGCACCCCCCCCCCCCCCCCCCCCCCTCCAAAAAAAAGCCCCACTGCTTTTATACCCAGGTCAATAATGAACCCAAAGGAATCTATTGTAATATAATATGCTATAAATGATTAAAATCCTTACTTCAGGGCATGCCTCATTCTCCCGACGATTCCCTCACGTTGTTTTCCATTCCTTCCTCTCTCTCTCTCTCAACAATCCAGGTACAGTAGCCCATGAAACTTTCATTCGCGACGTTCTGCCTTTTATCAGTCGTATCCCCAGGCAACGACGGCATACCAGATGTCTGCTGGAATCAAACAACGTTTCTCCAGAAATGCGGTCCTCTAGTGACTCAGCTTTACAACTGGAGATAACAAGAACTCTTGTCACTGAGACTCACACTTGTCCTCACATATTCCCTGTTTGGACTTAAGGAGAAAAACAGGGAGAAAACGAAGAGGAAAAGAAGTCAAATAAAGAGAAGGCTGTAGTCCCCGGTTTTGATTTGCCGTGTAAAGCGTGGCATAGTCCTCTTGTTTGGGCTGAAGCACCTGAGGAACACACTATTAAAGCATGTCATCACTGTCACTGTACTGTATCTTTGATAAAACAACACTCCTGCACTGGATTCTGTTGTGCCCCACATCTTATGCCTCATCTCCTCTTAAGCTATCTTTCCCTCCCTTTCTCTCTCTCTCTCTCTCTCTCTCTCTCTCTCTCTCTCTCTCTCTCTCTCCCCCTCCCTCCCTCTCTCAATCCATCTCTACATCCCACTCTCAGGCTCACATGCAGGGACTGGAGCAGAGTCTCGACTACAAATCAGCTCCACAGCTCATATTTCTTAAAGCCATTCAACACTTTCTGCTTTTCAACCAGGATTCCAGAACATATATGAAGAAGTATGTGATCACTCCAGGAACAAGCATATATCCCGACCTGGTTGGCTGGCTGCAGGTGTCACACTCCAGCCCTTCTGCTTATCACCTGAAATAAAGAGAAATTTTAGCAGTGGTTTACGAAGCTTCAGCTACAAAGCTGCTTCAGAAAGAGACGCATTTACTGTATGTTTTAAAGGTTGTTTGTTACACATTGTGTGCATCTTAAATACATATGACGTTCGAGACTAGTTTTGTAACACGCCAACATGCAGCGCGAGGCTGCACATACAGTCACAAGGAGCACCGACCTTCATAAGTCAGTGTGCAAAAGACATCGTCCTGTGTACATTGGGAGCTGTGTGCATGAACAGCAAGTTAGAACAAAGAGCTAACGTGCAATTCAACAAGCTCAATTCCCGAAACCACAGACTTCGCAGGCTTCACGAAGATGAAGATCCAGCTCAAAGGTCATAGGTTTGACACTGTTGTGGATAGACAGATAGATAGATAGATAGATAGATAGATTTGACTATATTCATTGTCTATGTAGCATTTAAGGTTCTACATGTGCAAAATTTCTTGAACTCCTGAAGTCTTTTGAGCTGAAAGACCTTGGAACCATGATACTGTCCTTTTTACTGTGTTTATGTTGCTGTACGTTGGAAGATTCAGGATGCATATGAACTATGAATGAATAATAAATATGATACAGCTGTTCTGTGAGCCAGATGTGAGCATTCCACCTACATGCATCTGTACAAATATTCAGATTAGGTTTATACAGTAGGTTGATTAGAAGAACACCATCTTCCAAGCTGCGAATAAATACATTCATATACATATAAGTCATTATAATATATAAGTCATCACTGTTCAATTCATGAATGTGACAGTGACATGAGTGACAGTGATTTTCTCCTGGAAACTGCACTGAATGGTCAATTCTATAAAAAACAATTTAAACTTTTACTATTTAAAAGTAGCTTGTGCCTTTTTTTTTCTTTTTTCTTTTTACTAAACCTTGCAGTCAATAAGCATCCATTTTTGACCATTTGGTTTTATAAATAATTGTGCAGAATGAGATCCAGATATTAAAATAACATTTGGACATTTTGAGTGCAAATACAATATACAAATGTGATATAAGAACCTGAGCCAGCTCTAAATCAATTTTACAGCAGAACTGTAAAATGTATTGGGTCATTAGGCAAAAAAAAAAAAGATACGGGGTTGGTTCTGCCATGGCAGCTTGGACCAAATGCAACACTCCATTTCGCTGTATTCACATGCAGTGTAAATATGGTGTCTGGGCAGGAAAAGCCTCTCGATAGACCCCAGTTGAGTTGATTCATTTCACTGTTAGTCACCATGTCTATAAATACAAGCTTTTTGGTGGATTTTCACGAAAACTTTGCCAGAGCCTTCCTGGAACTGGAAATGAAATTGTGTTTTGGCTATGCACACCGTTGGCATGTTTGGAGAGAAATAAGGACTGCGTAGAAGCAAAAGCCCACATAAGCAGTGTGGGAAATTCTGCTGAAGAAGTGACAAATTAGGAAAATTTTGCATTTATTGGTACAGACTGATATCTTTAGAAGTACAAAAATACGCTATATGGAAATGACTATTCATATGTGCTTTTTGAATATCCCATGTGCCCTTATAATAACCTCCACTCTTTTAGGAAGATGTTCCAAGATGTTTGGAGTGTTCTTGTGGAGATTTGCTCTCATTCAGCCACAAGGGTTTGGGTAAAAATCGGATACTGATTTAGGTCATGTGAGGAGACCTGGGATGCAGTCAGCGTTCATTTTCGTTGTTCAATAGGGTTTAAGCTCTATAGCAGGGAATCTACCACTCCAAACCATGCAAAGCAGATCTTCATGGAGCTGGATTTGTGCACGGGAGCAGTACACAGTAAAAAAACCCAAAAAAAACAACGTTGACGAAGCACCAAGGTGTGACATCAGACAACATCAATTAACAGAAAGGAACAAGGAACTACACAAACCTCAAAACCAACAACTAACAATGTGAAGTGCACACGTGCAAAATTTAGTGCAAACAAAAAGGGACAACATAATAAACACGTGACACTGTAGCACCGACGAGTGCGGTTCGGAAAAGCGAAGAAAATGGAATGTCTGTATAAAAATAAATACTGACACAACATGGAGTTCTAGCAGGAAAAAAATTTGCAAAACCAGCAATTTTTGTTGAAGAAGAACCACCTTCATCATAGGAGAAGAATCACCTCTGGCTGGAAAAAAACAGTACTTTTGTTTAGATACTGGATTTCAGCACAAAAACCTTGATGCAGATTTACAAAAAATAAAGTAAAAGTAACTAATAAAGGCAAAAGAAAAAAAAAAATACATGAAAGTATGAAGATCTGTCCAGTGACTCCAACTTATGGGTTACAGCAACAGACCTGGGCTTTCACAACCTACTAAAAAAAAAAGGTAAAATTCCTGTAAAAAAAATTTAAAATTAAAATAAAGGCAATTTTCTAATAATACGCATTGCATTGCTTTATTCTACAGAATCAAATCAATATCAGTACTGTTTTAACTGGAACTCTCAAATGTAGCTTTTTTTGTATCGATCATATCTCCATATTATGGTTTGTGATAACCACATATTCCACTGTTAGTTGTATTCAAAGTTGAAATGAATGAATAAAATTAATAGAATGTTATTTCATGCTTTCTGAGTTATTTACTCTATTAAAGGTTCGGATTCTCAAGTTTCAAAGAACGATTTGGACGTATGATGGAGTATTTCTGTGCCGAAAACACACCCCCTCCGGGTTCTTATAAGTTTCTCAAAATCATTTTTATGAGTATGGCCCTTCATGATGGGTGGAATTCCTCGCATGGACGCTTCTCCCAGAAGATCGCATAAACACATCAACCAGAGCGAGAGCAAGATGAACGCCCATCACCGTACTTCATTCGTTTACAGGACTCGCTCGAGAAGTACGTCTCTAACGAAGTCTGTTTTTGAATGCGAGCAAAGGAGAACCATGTTCAGTGCTTAGCATCCAGACATGTCCTGCTGTATTTGTTGTTGCTGATGTTGTTTGATCTTGATGATCGATTTTAGACTTAAATCCGTTTCGGGATCGTATATGTACGGCTGGGTCTGATTGTTAGCCGTAGTTCATTTACGACTTTTTCGTTCATTCAAGAGTTTTACTTGAGATTTGCCCAAACTCTGTGTGTTATAACCCCTTTAAACATCAGCAATATACAAATCCTACATCCACTATACAAACGGTCCTTTAAAAAACGTTTAGGTTCACAGCAAAAACAAGGATTCGTAATGAAACGCTCCAGTGTATGAACTCGCTCACTGCTCGCTCCTTTGGCCTCTTTCGAAATAATAAGAAAAGCCATGTGATATAGTCATCCATCATGAGCCGGGGTGTGTGTATGAGCGACTCCTGGGCTGCACTCTGAGATACTTGATGGATGACCTCCTTCTCTTTGGACCCCTCAAAGCTCAGAGCCTCGGTCAGGTCTTCCCTCCTGCCATCATGCCTAAATCAAGACACAGGCGTCCTCCTCTACTTTCTCTCAGTCTGGACAGCAAAGGGAGGGATGGTGGGAGCGAGGGATGGTTGGGAGGGAGGGATGGTGGGAGAGAGGGAAGTTTGGGAGGGAGGGATGGCGGGAGAGAGGGAAGTTTGGGAGGGAGGGATGGCGGGAGAGAGGGACGGTTGGGAGGAAGGGATGGTGGGAGAGAGGGACAGTTAAGAGAGAGAGATGGCAGGAG
>JAAIIK010000009.1:1634168-1644733 GCA_014706435.1 Silurus glanis
GGACAGTTAAGAGAGAGAGATGGCAGGAGAGAGGGATGGTTGGGAGGAAGGGATGGTGGGAGAGAGGGACGGTTGGGAGGGAGAGATGGCGGGAGAGAGGGATGGTTGGGAGGGAGGGATGGCGAGAGAGAGGGACGGTTGGAAGGGAGGGATGGCGGGAGAGAGGGAGGGTTGGGAGGGAGGGATAGCGGGAGAGAGGGACGGTTGGGAGGGAGGGATGGCGAGAGAGAGGGATGGTTGGAAGGGAGGGATGGTGGGAGAGAGGGAGGGTTGGGAGGGAGGGATAGCGGGAGAGAGGGATGGTTGGGAGGGAGGGATAGCGGGAGAGAGGGATGGTTGGGAGGGAGGGATGGTGCTCTCTACAATTTCACCAGCCACTATTAGAGCAGCGTTGTAAATTCGCCATGAGTAATGATGATGTAAATTGTCTGAATTGAGATCACGTCCAAGAAGAATCCTCTTGGATGACATTTCGGAAAAATCGTAAAAATAATCCGGAAGAACGCAAAAACGTTGAGGGTCATTAAAGATGAATAACAGCACCTCTGCCATTGTAATGTCTAAATAATGCAGCAAACGGCAACGCTATTGTCTATTGTATATGCGCTATTATAATGACTAAATGGTACTGAATCATACTGTGAATAGTATACCAGCACGTTAGCCAGCGTTTCCCTGAAGTTGATCAAGTGTGGCTGGGAGAGAGGAACATTACTGTCGCAAATCTTGAGAAAATGAGGCGGTAATTCAAAATACACAATAGGAGTGCATTATTTTATTACGCTAAGTGGCCATCGCAAGATACGTACGGCTCGATTCCGCGAGCCGTAAGAAATCCACGGTTCCATTTAGACGAGCAATTCGTTGCCTCCTCATTACGAGAAAGGCACAAACAGCTCAGTCTATTCGGGCACGTCTTCCATTTCGTCCCGTCTCAGCATGATACTACTATCCGTTAGCGTTCGAGTTTTTCGGATTTGATATTTTGCTATTTGATAAGTTGCATCCCTGGGTGCTTAAGTGCTCCCTGGGGTTTTTTCTCTGTGAGATTTGTTTTCAATTTTCGGTCAAATAAAGTGGCAGCAGAAAATAGTCTTATAGCGCCGATTGTCAGAGAGAAAATGACAAAACAGGAAATACAATTATTATCTTTGCAGATATGAGCAGTATTTGACAGCCTTATCATGGAGAGCTTAACTATGCACTTAGAATATGATTTGGTCAAATGGCTTGTCAATGCACAATAAAGACATTCATGCTCTAATTTTACCGGCAACACACACATGTTCCTTCATCCATTCATTCATTCATTCAATCATTCAATCATTCATTCATTTATTTATTTATATATTTATTTATTTATTTCTTGGCTCTGTCCTACAGTATTCCCTGTTGCTTTTCATTTGCCTTGTTGTCTGCACTCTGGGAGTTTCTGTGTCTCTGAGGCAGCACAAACCTCCTTGAAGGAGAAACACATCACTCTAATTCACCAACACACCAGAAAGCTGTTTTGACCCCAGTAGGAGGTAAAAAGCCCTTCTAACTACACAAGGCAGAGTACAAGATATGAATGCTTCTTAAGCCCTCACACTCCTGCGTGATCTCCTCAATAAAAGATTCAGCGAACCTCGTGTTCATTTTGCAGCGCGGTGAAAACCGAGCGCGATTGCCGAAATGAGAGGGTTGTTTGACAAGCAGTTACAACTGGAGACAAAATAAGCATCCGATTGCTCAAGAGCGGAAAAAAGAAGAAAAAAAAAAAACAATTTAATCTGCCTTGCCGACATGGAAACGGGCCAAAATGCTGTAAATGATTCAGGTGGTGCTGAGATCCTACTGCAAACTACTATCTTGTGCTGCCAAGTGGTGCAACAGAAAAGCATTCACCTTATCAGCAGGAGATCAAGTTGAAATTACTATACTGCCAAAGCCACCTGTGACTGGGGGTCCGAAGATTCCACTTTTTTTTTTGTCACTTTTGCCTCTGGTTTGCTTATTAGGCAAAAATCCATACCGATAGATTTTCCGGGCCGCTGTCCTTATGTCATTATCTAGAGGCGATCACGCGCTGTTTGCTTTTACACGTGAGACTGCACGCTGCACGGAGAGCACTATTTTATACTTATTATTATATAACTTATTAATTATAGAATTATATTTATTAGTATATTAGTATATTCATTCATTTTATCCGTATATTAGTATATTTCCTTTAGCATATTTGAATGATTCAGTACTTTTTTTGTAATAAAGTTCAGTACTATTTTTCATGGCGTGATGGTTTGTTTCTTTCCAGTATCCATTTAAAAAACTATCAGTTGATTAATCACTTATTGGCAAGTATGATATGCATATAAATAATTATCATTACGATAGTAATAATGCTCTTTTAATAGCTGATATATCCCTTGAAAAGTAAAGCTAATTTGTCTGTGCGGTGCAGAACAAAATAATAAACGAATAAAATTTAATCTACACAATAATTCTGGTAGTCACTCCAGACCATCGCATTTTGTGTTACAGACCGACCCCGCCCGGTTAAATAAAGGAATAAATATGTAGCCTTCATAGAAAAACGTTTGGGTTTTTTTGCTCTGACCTGTCAATTAGAACAAAGCTAGCCAATTGTGGACCTCCGTTGCTAAGGTATGCAGAAGAGGGCAGTCTGTGATTTCCTTGAGAATGTTTTGCCACTCTGAGATGTAGCATGAGCAGCACATGCAAGCTTTGACCCTACTTATAAACTGTTGCATTAAAGGGGAAGTGGTAGCTCTGGGGTCAGTTGGATTTATCTGAAGGTTGTGAGTTCACATCCCAGCACCACCAAGCTCTGCTGGGCCTTTGAAAACTAAGGGCCTTTACTGGGCTCTTACACAAGGCCCTTAACTCTCAACTGCTCTGACGTATAAATGAGATCATTGTAAGTCGTTCTGGATAAGTCGTCCTGCAGTACGTGATAAATGTAAATGAAAACCTGAGAAGGCTCACTAGTGGTTGGGAAATTGCAAATGACCAAATTTGGCTAAAAAGGACAAAAACAAATCCGCCAGACCCTCCTGCATTTGTTTATCTCTGTTTACTGATGCAAGTAACACATGCTTGGGATACTAAAGCAGGCAATAAAAAGAGGGGAAAAAAAAGAAAAAAAAAGCTTAATGACTTTTAAAAACTTAAGGGAATTAGACTCCTTTGTGGAGCTTGCTTTCGCAACAATTTAATGAAAAACAACAACAGCCGGTATTGAGCCATTAAATCATTGTCAGCAATTATATGCACAACATAAATGGCATGATCATAATGCTCAGCGATCTAGCCCCAGCCTGACATCTGTGAACTTCCATAAATCCATTTAGTGTCGTGTCTGTTGTGAGCTGGAGCTATCTGTCATCGCATCTCTCTCCACCATCCATCTGCCTGCAGAGCAAGAGGTGCCCGAAGCTTATTCATTTTTCACAACGCCGCTTCACTGCGAAGACTGCAATGCATCCGACGATTCAACAAAGAGCAAATATAGACAGGAAAAATAACAGACCTTGAACTTTTTTTTTTTTTTTTGCAAATGGATTTCTCCATCATAAGCAAACACACCGTCCTTTAGAAACGATGCTTTATGCAGTGGGAACTAACAGAGCAGCACTGCACCTTGCCATATTTTCCTTTTCCATTAAGGAGTTCCATGCTGCTTAATTATGAATGATAAAGAGGGAACATGCCTCCTCTTATATATATATATATATTCTGGTAGATGCTGATCATATTTTTAGCAATAGAAATAGGAAAGAAATATGGTCGAAATATTCTCTTCCTGCCTGGGAATGTGGCTAATCCTCTGGGGTTGTTGGAATCACTGCTGAAAGGAAGTGGCATATGGTTATCAGATGGTAGAGGCAGTGAAATGACACGCCTGTTCAGACCCAACACAAATAAACCAGGTCAAATCAGAAGCATCTTAAATCAGATACTCCGCCAAGGCATCAGCACTATTTATGCACACTCTCGACTGCCGAACACACTTCGCTGCGTTTCTGTGAGGAAAGCAAATCTCGGACGTGTTTAGTAATGATAATTTCAAGAGATTCGGGCTCGGAAGAATTGATGCGGTGCACCAGATGAGCCTTTATTACAATTAGATTTACACAAACTTTTCCATTACTGGTTGGAACACTGGAACTTTTTCAACAAAGCTTTTTACTCATGCAGTTTTATATTTCTTTTGTAAATATGCTGACACAAGGCCAAAAACAATGTGTTACGATCTTTACTTTTTTACACGTAAAAACTGGTGAACTGGTTTTTAGGAAGATTCAAAGGGAAATTGTACGTATTTAAAAATGACAATAAATGCCTTTTTTACACCATAATCATTATTAATAATAAAACTGTAATGATATGGCAGCACATACACTGATCATCAATTAATGATGCTAATAGTTAATCCATGTGGGTTAGTATGAAGTATTGTACATGGATCTCCAACCTTTGGTTCACCAGTTTTGTTCTTAAAATATTCTCATATGCCTTTTTTGCTGGCCTAAACTCACTGATTTAGATTAGAATCACTGACTTGAATTTTTATATATTTTTGTCTATGAATATGTAATAAATTATTCCCAATAGTCCATTCTCTTTATTCCATAGCGTTTCTCTCAGGTGCTTCTGCTGCACCACAGAGTGGAACTTTCTATCCAATGAGATACTTCAGGCTTTTTTTTAGTATAAACTCTATATTGTCTGAAGCTGTTGCTTCAACCAATCAGATTGCGGTTTGCCCACTCGCAGGCGTCTGAACATGTCAGCATTTCCGCGTTCTTTGATTGGATGGTCAGAGAGCTCACTAGTCAGCGCTCACAACCCACATTGGCTACACAAGCTCGGAAATATTCATGTAGATTTAATAGGCGTTTTTCTTTTTTTTTTTCATTCCACAACAGCTGACAGAGGAGAATAAAATCGATTTGGTTGCAGATACACTTACAAGGAGATTTTTCAAGAGGGACCTTTCAAGAAAAGCTGAACATCGTGAGGAAAGGTCGGCCAAAACAGTTCCAAACATTTTTCATGGACCGTTTATACTGTTGTGTTTCCTTTCCTGTAGAATTTGCACAAAAACATACAATTTGCCTTAATTTCAAATCCCCAGGAAAACCTAATGTACTTATAAAGAATACACAGAAAACTCGCGGTCAGTTTATGAGGTAAATATCGATGCTTCTGTTAGAGATGATGTATGCAGGCGGTGCGGTTGTGGCTACAGTGAAAGGAGACGTGTTGAATCGTGTTCATTGGGTTTCTTGCTTTAGTAATGACATTCATTCTCACTGTATGAGATTCCTGTCTGTTCTCTATAATATTGATGGTTTCTATAGCTGTGGTGTCACAATGATGGTATTAATAGGTGAATTGATTCAGGTAGGACACCACTAAAAGCCAAGGTGTGAAATGTATGGCCCACTGCACCTATACTATAGATACAGCATTACACAGTTACACAGTTTCACAGTTTATGCATATATTATATATTTCAGATCAGAACAACATTTTCTTTGGTGATGATAATCCAATGGTTTGTCTCTTAGTGCTGGGATAATTTCAACAATGCCGAGGCAAATGTAAAGGCTTTATTGACTCATTATCTAATGCATCCCCACATATTACACACATGAGGTTTGAAACATGAGACCTGCCTGCGAAAACTGTATTTTAGATAAAAGTCTTCATTATTTTAGCTAAAAGCTGCTCTCTCTCTTTTTTTCTGGTTTTTGCTAACCTCCTTCACTAAAGGAACCTTTGAGGGATGTTTGTGTAACACTCATTCATGTGGAAAGGATTTTCTAAAACCATACCGTATGTAAAAAGCGGATAGTAAATAGATTTGTATCGTGTATAATAAATAAATAAATCAGGGACATATCTATAGAAATTCTTGCCAGAATGTTCTTGCGAGCCGAAAGAAACTTTTCCACAGCCTGGTACTGCGTTGAGACCCGATGATTGGGAAACTCTGATATGCAATATTTCAATGCAATGGAAACTCCTGGCATTTCTCCTCCTTGAGTTTTGCATGCTAGTTCAGCTTTATATGCTATCATTATGATGTGTCTAATTTGCGTAATTTCTCAAATTAGCCCGCTGTAATGCTAAGATCAAGTTTCCAATGGAGACAAATGATCAGTACAATTCATCTTAATTCAATTCATTTTATTTGTGTAGCATTTTCAACAGTAAAAGTATAGTGACAAAAGCTTTACAGAAAATAAATTATAAAATCAACCCTATAAGTTTAAGTGCTAATTAAATTTTGAATATAAATTTCAACATTGGGTATTCATTTATTGTAGTTTCCACATTATTGAGTTCACCAGCTGCTCATTGATGAACACCGTTCATGGCATTTTAGCTTTGAGCTATTACAGCAGACCTGTTTGCAGTAATTGCAGTTCAAAGTATATTCATGGTTCATGGTTCATCGTATGATCCACACTAGTCTCCAGTGTATCGTTATTTCATGACGGCTACAACAAAACCGAGCTAACAAAAACTGTTGGCTTTTCTAATCTGTACGTATTTCAAAGGACCAAACTATTAACACAACGTGAGCACAAATGACAAAAAAACGAATATAATTATCATCACACGCTCTGATCTGAGCGCCGATGTCACATTATATTAAGGACTTGCTTACAGTTGTCATTATTTATTATGGCGTTATTACAGTGTCTCCCATACAGCTTCCTTCGGTTTCCTCTCTTCTACTTGTTCTGGTTTACTCTGGTCTATTTCTTTTCTGTCTTCTAGACAGGCTACTTTCTCTTCATTTTGAAAAGAGTACAAAACCTGTACAAGTCCTACATGCTAGTGAGATGAGGTCACATCCGAACAATCACAATGTCCATCAGAGGTTTTGAGGCAGTTCAGAATTATAACATTTGACATTTTCACTGGTATAATATCAGCCAAACGTATTCCTTTGCATGTCGTACAGCTAAAACTTTGTTTATCATAGATTATTTTGGACTTCAAGTGCAAAACTATAGAATTAATAGAAAAATTTTAATTTTCTGGTATGAATGAGTGAGACTGTGGCTGATTTTTTTCCAGCCCAAACTCTAGATTCATACAATGTAGCAATAGCAACAAATTGAAATACAGCATACTGCTACTAGCTGGCCAATTGTTAATGCACCAAAAGTTTGTGGACACCACAATATCATGTCCAGATGTGGTTGGAGGCATGGTGTATTAGGTTGGAACGGGAAGAACTGGAGTGTCCTGCACAGAGTCCTGATCTCCTCAAACTCCACTGAATACCTTTGGGATCAGTTCCTGATGTCATTAATGTTTTTTTTTTTTATTGAAAAAAAGGAACTACATTTGGAAAGAGATGCCCATAAAAGAACATCTGGCTGAGATCAGTATCGGTCATTTAGTGTAGACCGATCATGCAGAACATTATTGACCTCCCTTTTGCTACCAAAACAGTTAGAGTATTAACAGCATTAAATTCTATAGCAGTTTGAGCAACAGGAGCTCGTCTGTTAAATCAAACCACATGGACCAACGTGTATCAATGACCCTGTTGCCGGTTCACCACTGTTCCTTTCTTGGAGCACTTTTGATAGACCACTGCAGACCAGGAACATCCCACAAGAGCTGCAATTGTGGAGACGCTCGGATCCAGTCGTCTAGACGTCACAATGTGTCAACCTCGCGCAAATCCTTACGCGCGCCCATTTTTTTCTGCTTCTACCACGTCAACTTTGAGGACAAAATGTTCACATGCTGCCTAATATATCACACTCACTAACAGGTGCCATGATAAAGAGAAAATCAGTGTTATTCACTTCTCCGCTCATACTATTATGTAACTGTGGGAGAGCTGACGGTTCGGGGAAGGAGAAATCACTCAGGACAGAACTAGTTCAAGATGAAATTGTTTATTTTCAGCGTTCAGTGCTATTTCAGAAGCTCATAAGCACACACACCCTGGCACACCCTCTCGCTCCTTTTTATATATTCCCCCTGAACACTGCAAGAGAGAGAGAGCATTCGTTAGTCAAGATTTCCCTCAGGTGTGACATTCCTACGCCTTTCTGCTCCCGGCCTCGCTCTCCATTCACAAACCGGCGCTTGGCCACGCCCCCGCTGCCACAGTAATGTTATGTATGCCTGGTCGGTGTATGTTACAAGCCATTTTTTGGAAGCATTCAGTTGTTATAGGGCTATTTAAGACTTCTTCAAGATTCTAGTCCTGGTTTTTTTTTATCACTCCTGTTTGCTATGCTGCTCGCGCTACGTGAGTGGCATCGGATCGAATGCAAAGTGAATAGACGAAGCCCTGCTCAGACACCCTTCTGAATAAGGACTTGTGAAGGGGATTTAACATGCCCTTCTAGAGGGCTGTGAGGCAGCATGGCAGGTAAGTGACAGGCTTTCTGAAACAGCAAATCCATCCTGCTCTCTGGTCCTCCTTCCGCAGCTGCTGTCTGAGCGAACGCCGCTGCCTGCATCTCAACAGCTCACAAATGTTACCAGAGTCTCTCCAGAGCTTTGAGCAGTGCCAGGGTGATAAACATTCTGAAATATAAATGTGGGTATGCATCATTTTGAAGATGTGCCATTGCAGAAGGTGGGACGTAAACATCTGCGAGCATCTGGGGTTCTCGCTTCTTGCTGAATAGATTACAATAGGAATCTATAAGTATGGAGACATCAGTGTTTTCCCAATCACATGTGGTTCTTCTCCAATCTGTTACCACAAAGTTGGAGGCACACAATTGAAGAGGATGTCTTTGGATGTGGGAGCATGAAATATTCCCTCCACTTGTACCAGGAGACCCAAACCTGTTTCAGCCAGCGCCATGAAGAAATACGGATTGGATCGGAAGATTTGGAAGCTTTGTGGCTCATGCGTTCAAATCCCAGTCATACCAAGCTGCCACTCCTGGAAACCTTAGAAAGACCCTTAACTCCATAGCTACTCATTCCTTATATGAATAAGATCAAATGTAATTCCCTCAATAAAGGTGTCTGCCAAATATCATACATGTAAATGCACTGAACCCCTTTGGGATGAATCGGTACGCCGACTGCACCTTGGTCTTCTCACCTCACCTACATCAGTACTTGACTTTCTGAATGCCCATCTGGTTGAATGAGGCACAAATCTCCACAAGCACACTCCAAAATCTATTGAAACATCTTCACCATAGGAGTGGAACTTATTATACCAGCAAATTTAGACTGAATGTGGAATGGGATGTTCAAAAAACGTCCACAAGCTTTTGTACCAAACCACTTTACTGTATTCCTTTAATCCTCCTTTATTTTACCTGAACATATAAAAACACTTCAAAAATATTTAAAGTTCATTAAACCCGTACTCCGACATCAAATAACGTAAACCATTTCCATGCCAAACTGCTTCAGGCTTTGAACACATCAGTGTCATACATCTGAAAATTGTGCCTTTATTACCAGCATTCATTTACGCATTGTGTTTCCAGACGTCTGTTGCTATAAGCATCACTTACATTATAAGTACAGAACAATAGGTAATAATAAAAGCATTGAGGAGATGAGCTAACATACGGACATATGGAATATTGAGGAGAAGAAACACTCATTTATAAGAAAGCGTCTCATAAATTCTTCACCCTATTAGCATTTCGTTTGCATTGTTTTGGTCCTGTAAAGTCTTGTTGATTGTTTTGTCTATTACTGAGCCTTTTATTTCAGTGTTGTGTGTCGAGATCTTCACCCGTATTACCATTAATGATTAGTAATGAGACCCCTCCTGCCCTCGATTTGACCTGCGATGTGGATTCCGCCCATCTCTACCGCATGTTGTCATGACACTGAGCGTTTGTTTTTTTCTCACACATGAACGAATTTTTTTATTGTGTGTTTTTTTTTTTTTTTTATATTTGATTACGAAAAAGCCTGTAGCATACAAATCACATTGTTAGGTATGCACATTTAAAGTGAGTGATAAAGCCGGTAATCGATACATTAGAATGCAGGTCGGCCTGGAAACAAGACCCTGAACAAAATACCGTTACCTGCTTAAGAAAAAAGTTTGTGAATAATCTACACACAAACGTTTTCATGTGTACACTTGAAACTATTTAACAAACCTGTCGGGACACATATGCGATTCCTCCACAAAATCGGAATCACGCAATTGTATAGAACGTCTTTGGCAGCTGTGCCATTCAATTTTCCCTTCATTAGAACTAGGGTACACAAATCTGTTCCAGCGTGACGATGCCCCTGTGCACAAAGCCAGCTCCATGAAGATGCTTTACATGAGTTGGAGTGGAAGATCTCCTGCTGTAGAGCTCTGACCATCAACGCTACTGGAATGAATTGGAACGCTGACTGCACCCCAGGCCTCCTCATCTCACCTACATCAGTCCCTGACTTTACTAACACCCTTGTGGATGAACGAGTAGAAATAGCCACAAACACACTCCGAAATCTAGTGGAACATCTTCCCAGAAGAGTGGAGGGTATTATAACAGCAAATGGAAAATAAATTTGGATGTTTAAAAAGCACACACCAATTT
>JAAIIK010000009.1:1649893-1661108 GCA_014706435.1 Silurus glanis
TAAAATTGGATTTAGGGTTAGGGTCAGAGTTAGGATTAGATTAGTATTAAGGTTTAGGTTGAGATTGGATTTAGGGTTAGGGTCAGGGTTAGGATTAAATTAGTGTCATGGTTTAGGTTAGGATTGGATTTAGGGTTGGGGTCAGGATTAGGAATGTATTTGGGGTTAGGGTCAACATTAGGATTAGATTAGTATCAGGGTTTGGGTTAAAATTGGATTTAGGGTTAGAGTCAGGGTTAGGATTAGATTAGTATCAAGGTTAAGGTTAAGATTGGATTGAGGGTTAGGGTCAGGGTTAGGTTCAGATTAGTGTCATGGTTTAGGTTAGGATTGGATTTAGGGTTAGGGTCAGGATTAGGAATGGATTAGTATCATGGTTTAGGTTAGGATTAGATTTAGGGTTAGAGTGATGGTTAGGAATAAAGTATTAAGGTGTAGTTTAGGATTGGATTTAGGGTCAGGGTTAGGATTAAATTAATATCAGGGTTTAGGTTAGGATTGGATTTAGGGTTCGGGTCAGGGTTAGGATTGGATTAGGGTCAGTGTTAGGATTGGATTTAGGGTTTGGGAAAGATTGGGTTAGGGTCAAGGTTTGGGTTATGATTGAGTTTAGGGTTAGGGCCTGGGTTAAAGTTAGGGTTAAGGTTAAAACTGGGTTTATAATTATTGTTTAAGGTTTAGGGTTTAAATTTGGTTTAAAGTTTGCATTAGTTCTTTATTCCCAGTATTATAAATGTGCTTCATAGTAGGCAGATTCTTTACAAACTATTTGGCTTTATATTTTTGAGACCGTTAGATTGCTTTTATACGATCACTTGAACTGCATATGGTGTGAGTTAAAAAAAGAAAAAGTTTGTTTGTCCTACAGAAATATTGTGTAATCAGAATTCCATATGACTCCTTTCAAGCAGGGAGAATAAAAATCCTTATCTTACTGGAGTGCAGGTATTTCAGAAATGGAAAAAAAATCTTTATTATTCTAAGATTCTTTATTTGAGGCAGTTGGTGTAATCCAAAGGGGGCCGTGAGCAAATCTTCAGGTTGGACCACGAAATAGAGGGATTGTGATTTTGTAGCCAAGAAAAGACTAAACTGGTGGGAACCGGTGAGTAACAGCTGTGAGGTAGGATCTGGCGGATGGTGCCGTCTCCCACAGGTGAATCATTCGTACAGCAGGAGAAAAGACAACAGGAGAAACAGGAAATAAATCCTAAAACAGTGTATTATTTAACATTTTTAAATAGACTTTATATTTTAACTCATTTTGATATAAAGAATCTGAAAAATAGCCTAGAGGATTATTAGAATAACTTGTATAATTATAAAGCCTTTTTATATATATTTTTTTTACAATTAATTATTAATAAATATCATCTTTTTGAGAAGTATATGATTCACACATTGGACGGATTTACATTCGAATAAATCTGCATGACATGAATATTTGTTTTGTACATATTTTTTGCATATATTTGTATCTACACTCTTTGAACAAAAGTTTGTGGACATTTGATTATAAGACTTGATAATAACTTTATTGCCAAATGTTTGCGGACACCTGGTCATAACCAGTGTTGTGTTAGTTACTAAGAAATAGTAACTAGTTACAGTTACTCGTTACTTCATTCAAAAAGTAACTCAATTAATTTGTTGATTATTTATACCAAAAAGTAATGCGTTACTGTTAAAAGTAACTTTTTAGTTGCTTTTTTTAAAGAACGTTCTTTAATGTTCCCATTAATGCCCTTTTATGCGTTATGGTCTACACAAACACAAAACTGACTTAAACACAAAGTCATTTTTAAACACTATTTTATTAAAGTCAGACCAGCACACACTGAATATATCACAAGGATTTCTGAAATAAAGAACAAAACAAGCTGAATAATATATTCACAATCAAAAACTTAAGTGGCTTCTGCATCATAAAAGCTGTTGTGTTGAGCTCTTAAAAATGTTCCTTTCACAGCTGAAGTATGAAAACTATCAACAATGTAGAACAGAACACTGGGTTAGCTTCTAGCTTCGTCGAGGCATGGAGTTTCTGGAGGAGCTTCGACAGATTGGAGTTGCTGTTTATCGCAGTAGATACGAGCTTCGAACCAGAAAGACACAGCTTACATTTGACTAAAAGGTGTTTGTCTTTATGCTCAACTAAAGTGAAATAATGAGCATATTTCCACTTTGAGAAACTCGTCTTGCTCTCGCCTCGACTCGCCATTACTGCCGCACAGACCTGAATAAACGGAGACACGCCCACAGTGCGTCTTCTTCGTGTTTACAGTGGTTCATCCACCAATCCTACAATGCGTCTCTGCTGTAAACAGGTCAGACTGTAGGCTACACTTCAGCCCAAATTCATTCATTTAAAAAAGTAACGGGTAACGCACCATACGGTAACGGTAACGGAGTTACTTTATTTTTAAAAGTAACGCGTTACAGTATTAGTTACTGTCAAAAGTAACTTCGTTACAGTAACTCGTTATTGCCCAACACTGGTCATAACTATAAGGGATGTGCCTTTTGAGTTTTTTTGTCCCAATTTGCTCTTATAATTGCCTACACCCTTCTGGGAAGATGTTCCACTAGATTTTGGAGTGTGATTATGGAGATTTGTGTGCATCAGCTACAAGGATGTTAGTAAAGTCAGCTACTGATGTAGGTGAGGTGAGGAGGCCTGGGGTGCAGTCAGCATTCATATTTACCCAAAAGTGTTCAATAAGGTTGAGGTCAGAGCTCTATAGCAGGAGATTTTACACTCCAATCCATGAAAAGCAGATCTTTATGGCGTTTGCTTTGTGCACAGGGGCGTTGTCATGCTGTAACAGGTTTGGGCCTCCTGTAGAATTGTGTGCCTTCAGCTTTGCGATAACAGTTTGGAAAAGAACCACATATGGCTGAGAAAGTCAGGTGTCCCAATACCTTTGTTCATATAGTGTATGTGCTTTTTAAACATTTATTCCACATTTAGTTCAAATGTGCTGTTATAATAACCTTCACTCTTCTTAGTAGATGTTCCTCTAGAGTTTTTATGGTGGAGATTTGTGCTCATTCAGACACAAGGGTGTTAGAACTGATGTAGGTGAGGTGACGAGGCCTGGGTTGCTGTACTGTAGGTGTTCCAATTCATCCCAAGGTGTTTATTAGGGTTGAGCTCGTTTTTGCAGGCCACTCAAGATCTTCCACTCCACCATCTTTTTTTTTTTTTTTACATCACCCAAAGACGTCCAGTACAACTTTATGCATCTGGATTTTTGTGGTAACAGTTAGTGATAGGACGATCAGATCATTTTTAATGACTCGGTTCTTTGAATCCCGTTAGTTTTCTAGTCATTTAGTTCATTTCATTCCTTTGATCAGAAATGAGATAAAATTCAGTTAAGGACAAATGAATATGAACAGAATAAGTAGCTCACCTCTCATATCTTCTGGTTTGTGTCATCAGTTCTTTTTGTCAAGTGACTCTTATAATTTTTCCAACAATAATGATCAAGATTTGGATAAAAAATAAATAAAAACCTGATCTACTGCAGTTTGTAGTGTCTATGGGAGTCACGTGACAGATAGTTAAGTGAAATCCCACGTCATCTTCTTCTTCTTCTTTCAGCTTCCTCGATTAGGGGGCGCCACAGCTGATCATCCGTCTCCATACCCCCCTGTCCTCTACATCTGCCTCTTTCAACCCAACTACCTGCATGTCTTCCCTCACCACATCCATGAACCTCCTCCTTGGTCTTCCTCTTTTCCTCCTTCCTGGTGGCTCCATCCTCAGCATTCTCCTACTGATATACCCCATGTCGCTCCTCTGCACATGTCCAAACCATCTCAATCACACCTCCCTCACCTTGTCTCCAAAACGCTGTCCTTCTAATAAATTCGTTTCTAATCCTGTCCATCGTCGTCACTCTTAATGAACATCTCAACATCTTCAGCTCTGCTACCTCCAGCTCCACCTCCTGTCTTTTACTCAATGCCACTGTCTCTAATCCGTACAACATCTCAGGTCTCACCACAGTCCTATAAACTTTCCCTTTCACTCTCACAGATACTCTTCTATCACAAATCACTCCTGCTATCACTCTTCTCCACCCACTCCACCCTGCCTGCACTCTTTTCTTCACTGCTCTAACACACTCTCCATTACTCTGAAAAGTTGGTGTCCAAATACTTTTGTCAGTATAATCTATTTATACACCAGAGCAGGTGTAGGCCTCGATGTCAGCGTTCTAATTCATCTTAAAAGTGTCCAATAGAGTCGATGTGTCGCAACTCTTTTGTCCTTATAGTGTACATATAGTGTACATATAGTGTACATAGGATCTGCTCTTGCAGTGACTGAAAAACATATCGAAACACAAAAGAGGAATTGAGTCTTCTGTCAGTTAAATTTGCTCGGGATTCATCTGTGGATCGAGACAGCGCGAGTGTGTTGCCGCACCGTACACCATGGAAATGGGAGAAAATGGACTTCTTAGCACTTACACAGACTTTCTGGTGAAGAACAAATTCATTAATACAGCAAATTACTGAAAGCCTCTTAGAGACTTTCTTGCCATCTACTGGGTATTTGATTTATTATTATTCCTTTATTTCTTTTTTCTTAAACATGGAAGCAGAACAATCCTTTTTAAAACAGGAAAGGCAGAGCGCTATTGCTACATTATATATAACCTACATTGGCTTAATGCTTGAGATACGGCGTTCGTCTGATGTAGCTCATTAGAGTTCCCTCTGCTTTTGTTACGTGTGTATTCTTCCTTCAGCTCTCCCCACGAAAAAATTCAAGGGTAGATTTGCAATTTGCATGTGTCACTTTCTCTCGCTCTTATTACACACAAATGACATTAGCGCCGAGTTAGAATAGCACGTTATTACAGCTATTAGCGCAACAAATAAGGACAGGAAGGGAAACGGAAAGAGAACGGAGGAGATAAGGGGGAGAGGGAGAGAGAGAGGGGGGGGGGGGAGTTATGTACAAGCTAAAATACTAGATTTGGATAAAGTGCTTGTCTCTCACTTTTTTTCAAGGACACCGACGAAGACAAGACGAGCAGGTTGGGTTCAGGCATGCGTGGCTGCGGTTCCTGTGTACGAGTGCATCTCAGCACGATGACAAACACCTTTTGTCTTTTAGACGCCGATTGTGTTAAGAGCCAGCTTGAGATCTCGGCTCACGGGGGGGATACAATTCAGCGGAGAATCGAACTCTTATCCTGAGAGCCCAGCAGTATTTCTACCACATCACACACTCTCAAAAGAATTAGGTTTGCAGCTGAACTTTTGACCTTCTCAGTAGACCAGGTAATGATAAAGCCCACAGATTGAAAAAGAGAGAGAGAGAGAAAGGAATGGCTTTCTCACAAGGTGAGATGAACGCGTAATGGATTTTGCCTGCTGCATGCATTGATGATTCTGGGCTGCATATGTAGATCAGGACTTGGTGTATTTGGACGTGTCCACACCAATACGTGCTTTCGATCGGCGAAAACGCGGCTTTTTGAGGATACAATTGAAAATGGAGTTTTTCGAGTGGACTGTGAAAATAAAGACTTTCTCGGAAATGAATGACGCATTTTGAATCATTGCCACGACATTTCGAAGACTCGGGGAACTAAATGCCAGGCGGAAATGATTTACGCTGAAGCGCGTCACGTTTTGCTCATGCGCAGCACAGGGACGTGAGCATTTTCAGACGTTTCATCAGCAACCTTTGGGAAAATTAAGGAGGAAAAAACTGCTTTAGTCTTCCCAGCTTTAGCACAACACAAACCTCATTTACATACAGTTTAAAGGAAGGCTCATATGGGTCTTTTGTGCTGCGAACATCAATTACATCCTACAGATCCTCCTCTTAACACGAATTCATAATCGTCATTCATCAAAGACGAGTAAGTGATTATTTTGTAATGTATCTTGAATAAAAAAAAAAAATGACATTTCACTTGTTTTTGTCTTCTTCCATTCTTGACCACTAAGAATCAGGTCTCCTTAAAAGAAATTATTTCCTGATCTATGTATATGCCAATTTCTTTTTTATACCTAAACCCAAACCAATAACCCAAAGATCTCCTCGGATGAGAGGGAAATCACGCAGGGGTAAAAACATTGTCATGCTCATTTGCTCAAATTCCTAAACTCTCTGTCACCTCGATCTTCATGTACCTAGAGACCCCAAAGTGGCTCTTTCCTTAATTATGATTATTTATTTATTTGTATTTTTTTTTTGTTTTTTTGCAATATTAGGAATAGAGAGCTTTCGTTTATATATCTAATGAAACTAAATTCAGAATCAATCAATCAGAATCAAAAAACTTTATTGTTCCCACAGGGAAATTGTTGGGTTTCAGTTGCTCAAAAAATTCAAGTAAAATAAAATTGAAGAAAATAAAATAAAAATATTGAGTTATGTATTAAATATAAATGCTGTACGATTAATACATATCCAAACTTATCAAAAATATGCAATGGCATAAAATTCTTATATTTAGAACCAAAAATTCTCTGTTTCTTGATAACCTGCATCCAGACACATCTCAAGCAGCCTCCAGACAACATGCTTCCTGCAAGCTTCATGACCTTGGTTCTATCCTCTGGTTCTATGTTTAATTATTTAATTATTTATTTATTTTGCCCCGTTTTGTGCCTTTGAGTCCGATCACCTGACCTTGCACCTGTTTTTGACCAGGTTTGTGTCATATATATTTTTTTTTAAATAAACCCAATACTTGCACCTGCATCCGTCCCTGTGGTCTGACAGTGTAAACACCATGTACATGGAAGCAGCAGGTGTTCTAGACTGGCAGCAGGAACTAGCACTTTAATGAAGTCCCATTTGGGGGAACAAACACTAGCAGCTAGCAATAAACAATTTGAAACTCATGGAGCTCACCTGCATGTTAACCCTATTGCTAGCGCCCCCATTGGTCTCCTCACTTATACACACCTGGACAAATACTCCAAAGACCTGTACCTGTACTTTTTTAACCAGAAGGTTCATCATGTCATCACTTTATTCAGCTCTTTAAATGAGCTTTTGATTGCTCATTAGAGGGAAGGGAAAAAGGGCAGCTTCTTCTGTCTGTAAGACAAGGCAAGCGCAATACTGCAAAGTTGGACTTTTGCTCTGAGAAGTAGAGTATTTAGAAGGAACCAGCACTCGTATTCCCCATAACTAAAAAGTATTGGTCAGTCAAGCTCTCCTGAACCCGTGCATATCAGCCAAGCCAAGCTCAGTGGTGTGGGAGAACAAATGTTCATTTACATAAAAGATATTTAGGAGGTCTCTCCATTGTCTCAAAAATGATTGGCTGTTGGATGTTTTATTGACCGGGCCCTTGTCTAACCCCTTAAACGAAGAAGGAAGCCATTGAAAAACCCACTCCAAATTAAATTCCTAGGTGGAGGATCCATCAGAGGAGCATCCATCACACACAGCACTCTTACCAGCATGCTCCAAATTGGCACCTTCTATTTATAAAAAGCTCTCAATCCTGGCCAAGATCACCTCCAGAAAATGCATAGATGTCCAATGTTATCTACTGATGCAAGCCAGAAGTTATCTGAGATAAGATAAGAACGAAATCACGCAGGGTCATTTACTCAAGTCCCTGAGCTCCTTCAGTTTAGTTCAGTTCATCTTTATAGATTTCTTATAAGTAAATTGGTTGCAGAATACAGTACAAGCATATAACACAAGACATGAAATAACACAAACACTCAATACAAACACACAATTTCCTCCTAAGAGGTATTTGCCTTAAATTGAACTAATAGGAGGTCTATTCTGAGTGCCAGAAGGGAGGTGGTGAAACATGTATGAAACATGATACATAAGGTGGGAATCATCAAACAAAGTGCTCTTGGCTTTACCCAAAATCTGTCTATGTTATAACTCGTCATCTGCTTCCTCCACATAATTTTACTTCCCTGGTTAACGATGCTCTCAAAACAATTTTGGTTTTTACGTTTAGAGAATTAAACCGACACAAAAATCGCAATGAAAAATATAACAGGGACTGATGTAGGATCTGTAGGACATGCAGATCAATATTTTATCCACGTTAAATGACCTCAGTTTCGGCAAACGATACAAACTACAACCCTGTCATCTCGACCTTCGTGTAGAGCCCCGCAAATAAGTCAGAATGAACTTCATTAAGAATTGAGAAGTTGTTTAGGAATAGAGAGCTGCCCCCTTATATCTATGCTGTTAAGCTCTTAGCTGGCATTACTCCTTCATATAATTGCATTTATCCATTGTTTTTAGCTCAATAAAAAAAGTTATTAAAGAATATATCAAGGAAGTTTTCAAACAGCGATACGTCTGGCCATCCACCTCTTCTTTGCTGAAAAATTCAGGCCTCGCATAGACTACAGAGGATCAAATCAAATAACCATTAAACATCTTTATCCTCTGCCTCTAGTCTCCTCGGCACTAGAGCAACTGCATAATGCAAAAATCTACACAAACTCGATCTACATAGTGTTTATGACCTCATTCATATCAGAGATGAAGACAAACGCAAACCGCCTTAGAAGACCGCTGGCCAATACTCCAGCTGGTTTCCTATAGTTTATCACTGACGTGCTGCATGACATGCTGTATTATTCCTCATTACTAACGCATTGACAACGAATTCCCCCAGGCTGTGCTAGCTTCCCTACTTCAACACTATCTCTACACAAAAGTTGTTCCAGGCATTGTTCCTCGAGTACATTATCAGCTCAGAGGGGGTCTTCATGTCCCAGGGAGAAGTCTTAGTGGTACATGAATCGCCTTCACAATCAGGGAGCTCCAGAGGGTTTCTGGGCTTCATCAATTTCTACCATTGTCTCAGTTACCACCTCACAGATACCTCGCTCACCTAGTTGTTGGGGAAAAAAATGATTGTAAGAAACCGAAGTGGAACTTGGGTACAGAGAGGACTTTTGTCTGTTTTTTTTGTGGAGGTTAACGCTTGTGAGACAGGGGTCAGGGCTGTATTACCTCAGTGTTTCTCCTATCAGCCTGGCAAACCCAATCCTATATCTATTATAACAATATTGCACCTGTTAGTGGGTGGATTTATTTATTAGGCAGCAAGTGAACATTTTGTCCTCAAAGTTGATGTTTGAAGCAGGAACAATGGGCGAGCGTAAGGGTTTGAGTTGAGTTTGACGAGGGCCAAATTGTGACGTCTAGACGACTGGGTCAGAGCATCTCCAAAACTGCAGCTCTTGTGGGATGTTCTGTTTTGCAGTGCTCAGTATCTATCAAAAGTGCTCCAAGGAAGGAACGGTGGTGAACCGGCGACAGGGTCGTGGGCGGCCGAGGCTCATTGACGCACGTGAGGAGCGAAGGCTGGTCCGTGTGGTCCGATCCAACAGACGAGCTCCTGTAGCTCAAACTGCTGAAGAAGTTCATGTTGATGGAAACAACACAATATTAGGCAGGTGGTCATAATGTTAGGGCTGATTGGTGGCCATAAATGTATGCTTAATCAGTGTATACATATTTCTCTTTTGGCAAAGAGGTGTTGGAAAAAAATCACTCCTTACCAAAGAGAGTTGAGAGAATCTTTTCATCTTTCAGAATTGTCCTCCGACTTTGAAACAGCAAAGCACCATACAAATATATTTAATCATTATTATTATTATTATTATTTTGTTGATCATTACTATTATTATCATTCAAACTTTTCTTGAGTGACATTTGCTTTTTTTGCGAGTGTGCTTTCTGCAAGAACTATAATCCAGACGTATTTCTATGACTATAATAAATTCGTCTCAGGCTCCTAAAACGGGTGCAGAGGTTCAATAGGAGCTCATGTGTTGGTTAATCTACTCAGGGAGCCGGGCAATAGGGCAGAATGGTGCAGAGGTTGTCGGTATCAATCGAAGCAGGTATTCGGTCTGCCTGAAATCACTCGCCCACCGTGCATCTCGCCTTAATTTGACGCTGAGTAGATCTGACAATGCGTTTCTCCTAATTGGTAATTAAAAGCGAGGCCCAGTGGATAGTATAATGAGGTCTCGCTAGTGCTTTGATGTACATCTTTGACTGACATGCATATTTTTTTTTCCTGTGACATGAATAATGAGGCTGATATTTCCCTGCTGGAAGCATTCTGATGACATCATATTACATTGATTAAGATTTCTTAATTGCACTGATGCCACATGCTTCCAAGGCAACGGTTATGCTAACCTTCTGTTCGGAAGTCAAAACAGGATCCTGTTCACAACTTACGGTTTTTTTCAAGGAGCTCATGCTAGAGCAAAATGGAAGTGAAGTGGACATTTAGTTTTTTTTTTTTTTTCATAAAAGAACAATGGAGGATCTGAGGTGAGGAAAAACGCTCCATTTACTCTGATCTGAAAATGGGAACCGTTCATATGGTTATTCTGTGGTTTAGCTACATCAAGTCTGTCCCCAGATGAACCTTTAGAGCTTCTGAGAGCTTTCTAAACAAGAAAACTTTTTTTTTTTTTTGAAGAATAAATTAGTTATTTGAAGAAAAAAATAAAACAATAAATAAATTGTCCAAAAACACTGTATAGAATTCAAGTCAAGTCACATCATGCATGTAAAAAAACAACTATGACATAATCTTCTATGACCATTCATAATTCACAATTAATGTTTGTTTGACTTTTAGGACTTCAAGACACCCGAAACCTAAAGGACGTTCGAGCCGCTTGTTGCTGTGCATTGATTATTCGGCTAATGCAGGGATTGTGTGATTTCCAACAATGTCACAAAACAGCTGTCTGGACAAATGCTTCCATTAAGATAATAGTGCAAATTGTGCATGTTACTCAGGCTTTACATAAATATTTATGCCACCATTTGGCCTGTCAAGATGCTTTTACAATAACCAAAACAGCATAACATACTGAGTGGTTTGTCAATACTGTTTTAAAAATAATGTCGAATTTGACATCGTTTTTATATTCGAGCCCGGCTGTCAAAATGCTTCCGTAAGTATTTGATGTTAAATTGTGAAGGAGCGGCGTGTTATTCGGTCTGACAAGATTGCGCAGTAAAATGACCGAGTCGTGCCAACATGCATATTCACCAACCCTGAGCTGCTAATTCAATACCTTACTAACAGGATGTGGCAGGCAGTGACTACTAATGACTAGTTATTATTACGGAAAATCTTAAGGAGCATTATATATATACACCCACACCCACACGCATACACATAACACCCACACGCATACACATAACACC
>JAAIIK010000009.1:1690723-1700738 GCA_014706435.1 Silurus glanis
CCATCCATCCATCCATCCATCCATCCATCCATCCATCCATCCATCCAATCTTAGATTTATTCAGGTATAATTTGAGTGACCATCAGAAGCCCAATAACTATAAAAACAAAACAAAAAAAGAGATGGTGGTTGTAGTTTCCAAAACTAAATCAGAGACAGAGGTATGTTCTTCAGCCCCTACATTGAAAACTACTGTGTTACATTTCTACAGAGAAATAAAACAAAACTATATTCTCTTCTCTCAGATAAAACCTCACAGTTATTTTAAGAATCACATCACATTTTCGTTCGTTTGGTTTCGCTCTGTAATCATTAGTGGTGTTGTCAGCTGTCTACTTGCTTTCTCA
The DNA here is from genome assembly GCA_014706435.1 of Silurus glanis. NCBI lineage: Eukaryota > Metazoa > Chordata > Actinopteri > Siluriformes > Siluridae > Silurus > Silurus glanis. Next base: position 1,691,071 of record JAAIIK010000009.1, read on the forward strand.
AGAAACCAGTGAAGCCGATGATGATTTTTTTTCCTGGTTGTTTTTATTTGAAACTATATGTCTGATGTAAGCCTGGATATTGTGATATTGTATTAAAAAACATTTTCTGCATAATTCTTTTCTTTATGAAATGTATAGCTTCCAACCTGCTCGTTCTCGATTCACTTCTATTTCGTTTGAAACTGTACTGCAGGTCTCGGCTACGCAGCGGTCGTTGAATGAGAAAAATCTTCAGGTCTGTGAGGTGCTTTGCATAAAATTGTAATCAGGAGCACCTGAAACGCTCATACTGGCTCCTAGAACCTTGATTTTCGAACGTGCCATGGACCAAGTGGAAGACAAATTGCCCTCGAAAGGCATCGCAGCTTCCTGCTGTGAGTCACACATTAACATAGCAACTTCCTTCGGTGCGAAAATAAAATCACACATGAATTAGCCGGGTTAATTAGCGGAACTGAAAGCCTATCATTACAGCCTGCGTGGACATCTGATCCGCTGATTTAAGTAAGGTACTGTCCATTGGACGTGTGCGACACATTTAAAGCGCAGAACAAATTATTGGATTGTCAGTTTGTATTTTTGCTCCATCTCATTCTGCTTAGGTTTGACGGGATTTGAATATTTATTGGGTGAAACTAATAAACCCGGAGTAACGGCAGCACCGGCTGCTTAGTTGTTTCTTAGTCAGCATTTCGCCGATGCGTTTTTTTTTTTATACAACAGACGTCCGTTAAAAACGACAATGCTGATTTTTAAATGTGGCGTTCGCATCTGTAGTCGGCTGCCGTCGTTTCCCAGCGTCAGGCGCAATAAAGACTGATGGATAGGAAAGTAAAGATAAATCGGTTCGTGTGATAAAACCGTTTAATCGTCTCTACGCCATTTTACTCGTTTAACATGGCAAAGAGCACCGATGGGTGATCTGTTTGAGGATATTATGTCTGACTATAAGGGCAGTGGCACTTCAGTGATTATGGCTCAGAGTTACTGATCATAAGGTTGACGGTTCAAAGCTCCAGCACCAACATGCTGCTACCGTTGGGCCCCTTGAGCAAGACACTTAACCCTATCCGCTCCAGGGGTCTTGACAAGCTGGGATACTGTATGTGTAAATTTACAGGATGTACATCATGTGCATCAGTGGTTAAGGCATAGGGTTACTGATATGACATGTTTCCCGCTGGATGCTCTTCCTAACGCAACCCTCCGCATTAATCCGGGTTTGGGACCGGCGCTAAGAGTGCACTGGCTTGTGCAACACTAATAACTGGGTTTTTTGGTCAAAGCCAAACCAGATTCATCACCGTTCAGCCCATCGTAAAGAAACAATTTTTGGGTGAATTACGCATCCGTTGCACAACGAATACAAAAATAGCGGCGCATTGTTCAGGGTCCGATTTATCTTAGTGATTGCTTCAAACAGCTGGACAACACTGGCCTTATTCTTATATGCCAAGGTGCCAGCTCTCATCACGTGTTCACACACCGGGCGGAAATCTGAGTTTTTCCGGAATGAACAAGACCAGAATAAACAACTCCGGTAGGAATTGGCAGCGCTTTGTCTTGCTGTTGCTCAGCAGGTATGCCTACACTGAGGAAGGGAATGATGAGAGTAGTCACAGTGGGGTTGAATCAGCTGAGCCTAGCAGTCTCCAGCCGGCGTGGGCAGCCTGCGAGTTATGGCACCTCTGGGAATAACGTTCATTCAAATGGATATGAAGGGGTGGATGGGGTGGGGTGTGGATTGGAGGGGGGGGGGGGTTCGGTAGAAACTGGAAAGGCAGTAGAACAAAGACTGGCTCCATGGAGCGACTTCTCTGTGAATCCATCACCAGAAGTCGTCGCTTAGTCCGTCTCCACCTCGCGCTTCATCTATCACGAGTTCGACAGAATCGTCAATAGACAGGGCAGACTTTAAACCCGGATAATGCGAATATGAACGTTCCCTTGCACTGTGCGTTTTTCTCCTCTCGCAGGCCCTCGTCCCATACGAGGGTTAGCACCATACTGACACCTTGTGGATGGATAAAAAGAAAAAAAAAAAAAAAACCTTTGTATTGGGTGACACTGCGTCAAGTCCAAACCGACCACTTTTGAGGAAAAAAGAAATCAATCGATCGGCGACAGAATCCTGCGCAGAAGAACAGGTCGTACACGACACATCAACGACGGCCAATAAGGATCAACCTGGGTGTCTCTGGATTTAGAGAAAGCCTAAGATTTTAAAGAGGGGGGGGAAAAAAAAACTGCAATAAGAAGCCTAGTAGTGAGTCAGCATTAATGGCTTATTTCAAGAAACCAGGCATTAACAGCATGAAACGCTTTAAGAGGATAGTTTTCGGTGTTTAGCAGAAAACCTGTTATTTGCCTCTTCCTTTCTTCAAAAAAATTCCCGTTTATTGTTTAATGACGTAACAGGAATTTCCAAATCGTATCTTTTTTTTGTTGCGCCAAAAATCTAAAAACTGCTTTTGTAATAACATTTTTATTACATCAAATATCGATGAAATATCCATATATATATATATATATTATATTCGTGTATATTGTTCAATATTCGTCCCGAGGATCGGGGGGGGGGGGAGAGGTTGAATCTTTCTGATTAACGTTATTCGATTCGTGTCTCATTGTCTGCTCTCTCTCTCTCTCTCCGAAAGTAAGCGAGCGTCATCCGGACGTCAGCGATGAGTCACGTTAAATAATGCCTTTAGCTTCGGTGGGAAGTGCTGATGGGTCCAAACCGCACTGCTTCATCTGTACCGCGATGTCAAACAGGTAGTCATAACATTCGCACCTGGGAAGAAGAAAAAAAAGAAATGAAGAAAGAGAAAGAAGGGAGAGATGGTTATACAGGGTGAGTGAGAGAGCGAGAAACAGACGCCAAGCTATCATCATCAGATCACAGCCGTCACATCAGTCAGCATTTATTAGCATTTTTATTTTACTTTTATTAGAATTGTGCTTCTTGCTCAATATCTAATAACATCCACGCTGGCTGCAGTGATCACAGCCAAATCACGCTTTATTTATATATATGTGCTGCTCCGTCCTCACACACTACACATTCTTTTATATGCTATAGAAGTAAAAGTAACCTAGTAATATTGAACAAAAATTTATTTAGCCATAGCTAAATATAGCTATTACATACCCAATACCTCAAACCATATACAGTGGTACCCCGCTTATCGACCGGCTCCGACATCAACATTTTCGCTTAGCGAACAGTTTTTCGATCGAAATTTGCGCTCGCTTATCGACCTTTTTTTACCCTGACCTTTACCCTATTGAACACCTTTGAGAAAAAAAAAATGGAACGCTGACTGCACCCCAGGCCTCCTCACCTCTCCTACCTGATTTTACTAAACACTCTTGTTGCTGAATGAGCACAAAATCTCCACAAAATCCAGTGGAACATCTCTTATCAGAAGAGTGGAGGCTTTGAAAAGCACATTGATCTTATGGTCAGATGTCCACAAACTTTTCCCCATATAGTTTATAGCTGAGAGGCGGTAGCTCAGTGGATTAAGAGCTGGGTTACTGATCAGAAAGTCAGGGGGGGGGGGTCAAGCCCAGGTATTGCCAAGCTGCCATTCTTGGGCCCTTGAGCAAGGCCCTTAACCCAGTGCTCCAGAGGCACTGTATCATTGCTGACCCTGCACTTTTGATGTAGATGTTAGAAATAAAAGCTATTTTATTCTCTATTCTCTTCTCTACAGCCATACATTGTATTTACAACAACTTTCAGAACGCTTTTATTGGTCTTCAAGTTTCGGAAACTACCCTACAACTATTTATCCAGGAATCTCAGCAGTCTCAGCCGTTAGAAGCTGCACTCTGCCAGGTTCGCTTACCATCGGCAAGCGCTCGTCCTAATCAAACCTGATAGATGACGGATATATTCCAACAGCAGTGCCCTAATTATCCCTAGAACTAGACAGAACTGGATAAAGGAGTTATTTCCTCCACCCCCCCACCCCCCTGCTGCTTGCGTAATTACCTCCAATCCCAACTAAACGACAACAGCACAACATTTAAGCAACGTTTCCCTTCAGGCTCTCGGTGGAACAAATTCGGTGCGAAAACTTGCACAGAAATGAGCAGTGGCGTTATACGCGCTAATGCAGTGCACTGGATGGTGTGGTGTCTCACATGGTCTTGGCTTTCTGCCAGCTCTCTCCCCACACGTAGACTCCGTGCCGTCTGACGAGGACGGCGCAGGAATCCGGGTATTCCTCCATGGCTCTGGCCATGCGCTCCTTTAGGTCCTTCTCCTCGGGGGTGTTCTCGATGATGGGCACCACCAGCGTCTCGTCGTACCTTGAAACACAAATGGGCAAAAAAAAAAAACAAACAAATAAATAAAAATAAAAAATCAAAGCCAACCTGCAGAAGTGACCGTTTCAAACCGGCACGAGTGCGTTTTTGTCTTTTTCGTTTTCTTTGTTAATAGTGTGAATGCACAGCTAGTGGGCTTCTCTTTGTATTTCAATTTACTATTAGTCTACACGGATGAGTGCCATCTGATATTTCAAGGTGATTCCTTTTAAATGAGTGAACTGCAGGCTGCACTGCTGGTTACAGTCTTGATTCTGTACTCAATTCATCCAAGCTCAGGTTAGAATAGTGTTTCAATCGTTTTAGAATGTATGCATACATTATGACACTAAAGACAAGTCATAAAATAATCAAGTAAAGAAGATCACAGTGAAGTGAAGAACACTGATGATCTCTTCATGGTACCAGTTAGTGGGTGGATTTATTTATTAGGCAGCAAGTGAACATTTTGAGCTCAAAGTTGATGTTTGAAGCAGAAAAAAAATGGGCGTAAGGATTTGAGTGAGTTTGACAAGGGCCAAATTGTGGCGTCTAGACGTCTGGGTCAGAGCGTCTCCAAAACTGCAGCTTTTGTGCGCTGTTCCTGGTCTGCAGTCTATGAAAAGTGCTCCAAGGAAGAAACAGTGGTGAACCGGCGACAGGGTCGCGGGCGGCCGAGGCTCATTGATGCACGTGAGGAGCGAAGGCTGGTCCGTGTGGTCCGATCCAACAGACTCAGACTGTAGCTCAAACTGCTGAAGAAGTTCATGCTGGTAATGATCGATGGGTCACGACTGTTTTAGCAGCAAAAAGGGAACCAACACAATATTAGGGAGGTGGCCATAAAGTTATGCCTGATGTATGACACAAACACACACACACACACACACACACACACACACACACACACATTTACATTAAGTGGCTTTTATTTCATTTCGACAACTGAGCAGTTAGTGTTTAAGCACCTTAATCAGCAACCCAGGATTGACTTCAGGAAGCTCGGATTTGAACTCACGACCAACGAATTTCTACGCCCACACACTCCACACCATCTCCGAGTATCCAATCTACCTGCTGGATTTTATAAGGGACATTGTAGGACGTTGAAAAACCAAATAATAATGACACGGACATGGTGACCGGAGAATCTCCCCGAGGAGCTCAGGACAACCCGAGCTCAGATTTGAAGCAGGAACCCGAAGAGCGGTGAAACACCGACCCGACACGCTGTTCTTTTGTAGAGGCAAAACAAGTCTTTGCCTAAAAATATTTGCGCTGCGTTCAAACTGCGAATGGAGTTCCTGCCTGATTTCTGCGGCTTTGAAAGATAAAAACGGAACGCTGCCTCTGCGATTCTTTTGTTCTTTACCCATGTGACGTACAGAACGTGATCAAACAACGATGCGGTGGAGAAGTTCAATCCATGGAGTGTGCATTTGCACATTTAAGGACAAAACTTCAAGACGTGCCACCAGCAGAACTTCTGTTTGAAAAAGTGCTACTCCAGTGCGAGAGCCGTCGCTTTCCCACGAGACGCTGAAGGCAGTCTGTAATGGGCTGGAATGATGATTTACTGGCCTTTGTGTGTCATTTCAGGACGGTTTGAAGCTTGATAGAAAAGCCTGCTTTAATCTAGGAGTATTATATAATGTGTCATTAGTAAGCAGATGACGAGAGACTCTGACTGCATCGTAGTTGCTTGTGATTTTGGACTCGCCTGAGATTAAAGAGCATGGGCTTTTCATAACAGCAATCTTAAATAAAATCGATACGCAGTATACGAGCTGGTTATTAAAGCGTTTCGAGAAAAATGGTGATAACTGGAGCTGTTCTGACCGCGTGCGTTACCACAGCGGAGATTTCATCAACGACAGCAAGTTACAACAAAAAGAAAACGTGAAATCACTGCAAGAAACTGGCCAAATCTGCCCAGAGACGTTTGACGCGACATCCGGCGATGCTGCAACCAGTCGTTCGAGGCGTTTCGAGCTGCACGGGCGCTTCAAAAGCGGAATAACTACAGGAAGACGACGAGAGATCGGGAAGACCTTCGACGAGCACGACCCCCGAAAACTTCGAAACCATCCGGCAACTCGTGCACGACGATCGTCAGAGGACGGTCCGCATGATCTCACTTCCGTACCCGAGGATGAAGTCTCAGAGGTCGGCGTTTTTGACACCATTGCGGAGATCTGGTGCGAATCGACTTCCAGGACTTCCAAGACGTATTCCAGAAGTAGCAGGAATGCTGGGAGCGTAAGTATTCCTGTGCAAGGGGACTGTTTTGAAGGTGTGTAGATGTGGATAAATAAAGTACTTTCTTGTACTACTTTTTGATTCCACCTCGTGTAGCCTTCATCTTCTAATGTCACCAACATCAAAAGTGATTAGCAAACAACATCAAAAAAACGTCTGCACGCTCACCGAATGCCAATCAAACAGACTTCAAAGGATTTACATCAAAGTAGTAAAATGCATAATGATGTTAGCTTGTTTAATTACGTTCCGACATGTGAAAATGGAGCGTGGTGAAATACAAACTGGTCAGGAGGGTCAGTGGTCTGTGATATGTAATTTAAAGGTCTTAATTTGAAAGGCTGTCATTGGAAAGGTTCCTCATTGTTTCCTCAGTGTTGCATTTTTCTCATTTTTAGAGATTGTTTACTACAAATAAGAAACTTTTTTTGCACAAGAATCAAATTTACATTTACTGCATTTGGCAGACGCCGTTATCCGAACCGACTTACATTTATCACATTCACACAACTGAGCAGCTATGGGGTTAAGGGCCTTGCTCAGGGGCCCAGCTTGGTGTGGCTGGGATCTGAACTCATGACCTTCAGATCCAAATTCCTAAACCACTGAATTTGTTGTAAAAAATGTTCAGCTAGCACCTTAAACCGCAACAATAAATATACACACACTATATGCACAAAAGTATTGGGACACCTGACTGTTCCCACAAAGTTGGATGCACACAATTGTATATGATGTCTTTGTATGCAACAGCATTCAAGTTTCCATTCGAACGAGGAGACGCAAACCTGTTCCAGCATGACAATGTGCACAAATCCAGCTCCATGGATATATGCTCTGCATGGGCTGGAGTGGAAGATCTCCTGCTATAGAGCTCTGAACTCAACGCTACTGAAGAATGAATGTGGATGCTGACTGCACGACAGGCTTCCTCACCTCACCTACATCACTACCTGCCATTGTTCCCAGCACAAATCTTCATCTTCAGCAAACTCGAACAGCAAACTCGAAATGAGATGTTGATCTCATTCATCCAACTGAGCAGTTGTGGGTTAAAGGTCTTGCTCAAGGGTCCAGAAGTTGTAGCTTAGAAGTGGTGGGATTTGAACTTCTAATGACCTTCTAATCAGAACTCCAACATCTTCCAGTGACACTGTGGTTACTCGCTTCGTACCGATTTGTTACAAGTCGAATTGCGATTCCTAGCGCGTTGTTTTGCGCATGCTTCCGGTTCCTTCCGCTTCCGGTTTTGCGACACTCTGGAGATATGGATTCTGCAGATTCTTCACCCAGCTGGCATTTTCCTAAAAACTTGTTTCTTAATGTAAAATGGTTACAAATGTTAATAATAATAAAAATACGCTTAAAAAAAATAAATAATAATAATTTAAAAAAAGCTATGTTACGTTTTGCATTTATTCTCACACACCCCGAAGCGGGTTCAGGAAAACGTTCTCGGAGGGGAATTCAGAGAGCGTGCCGACCTGAAGTTTGTGCCCGAGTTGCCTCGGCGAATCCCCTTGATCATCTCCTGGTGTGTGATACAAAACTCCTTCCCAGGAAACAGCAAAGTGACCATGACTGCAGCCTTCGAGTGTGTATGAATGACAGCTTGGGCTCCTGCATGTGGTGAGGATCACAAACATGAACAAGCGTGAGATATCTAAGGATGGAGGGATAATTGGTGTGTGTGTGTGTGTGTGTGTGTGTGTGCGCGCGCATCCTCTCACCCCTTATGGTGTAGGCGTTCATGAACAGCGGTGTGCACTGGCTCTTCGTTAGTTTCTTGCATGCAGGAGGAGAACTGATGTCCTGTTCTTTGAGGTCACACACGAACATGTCCTCTGGCTGCAGACAAACAGCAACGCTGTTAGAAAGCAGTGCTATATAACTGCCATGGCGTTGAATTTCCAATGCTAATTAGTCGACAGATGTTGATTAATATTCGAGAACAGCGCAGATATATTAACGTGCTGGTTTGAATACGTTACATTTCTATAGCAACAGCTAAAAGGGGGGACATGAATGAGTCCGATCACATCTTCAAATCTAATTCTAATTTGATTTGTCACATACACATTCATACAAAGTACGACATGCAGTGAAATGCTTTTTGCGATTGAACGTGAAACATGAAAAATAGAATATAAGGATAAAAAAATAAGTAAATACATTTAAATAAGTATAAAGTATAAGTATTAAGTATAGTATAAATAAAAGTATGAGAATAAGGTTAAATATACGATATTATATATACACAGTGAAACTTGGGAACGTAATTCGTTCCAGGTTAGTATCCGTATCCGAATCGTACATTACGATATACAGTAATACAGTAGAATACATTTATAAGTGATATTTGTTGTATTACTGTATATTGTAACAGTGATCTTGAATGAAAAGAGAAACTGGAGAGTCGGTGCTGGTGTGAGGGAGACGAGGCGGAGTGGAGGAGGAGTGGAACTGCTGGGAAGGAGGGGAATCACGTCGGGAAGGTTTTCACTATCTTCAATTAGTCGGTTCTTTTTTTTTTCTTCAATCACTCAGTTTTGACTCACTTGAGTCTCGTTTCTTTTGAACTTTTACTGAAAACCAATCTGATGAAATTTTACGGATATGTTTTGTTCGTGTAACAAAACATATGTACACCAGGCTGTTTATAAACTGAGGTTCCACTGTGTATATACATATATAGATACAGATGTGTGTATATATGTATCCATATATGTATATACACAGTGGAACCTCGGTTCTCTCCTAGGGAAAAAAAAAACCATTTTTTACTTTTACTTAATACATTTAAAGTTATAGAGCATCTACTAATAATTTTGTGTGTGTGTGTATATATATAAGCAGGTTTCATACTTTCAGAAAGAAAAAAAACTTTTGGAAATTATGTGGGTAAAAAAAAAAAAAACGAATCGAGTTTGTGCCCTTACTGGAAAAGAATCTTCCAGAAATAATCACACGCTCCTTGACCTTGAAAAACCGGGGATTACGATTATAGTCCCGGACATTATGATTGGGAAAAAACAGGAATATTTCAAAGAGAGAGAGAGAGAGAGAGAGAGAGAGAGAGAGAGAGAGAGAGA
>JAAIIK010000009.1:1700838-1711529 GCA_014706435.1 Silurus glanis
GAGAGAGAGAGAGAGAGAGAGAGAGAGAGAGAGAGAGAGGGAGAGAGAGAGAGAGATTTGATTTTAAAAATACTTTATTAAAAAAAACCCTTCTCAGGCACAGTCAATGAGAACAACAAAAACAAAAACACCAAGAAAGAAGGAAAAAAAAGAAAAAGAAAGAAAAAGGCACAGTGTGTGATGTGGGTATATGATCACTGCAGCACTGGTGTAAAAGTGAGTTCGCCATTAGCTACTGAACACAGACCATCATTACAGCACCACTCAATACCAAAAGTGTCCAATGAACTCATCAGCTTATGGTAGTTAAAATCAACAATTATTCTGGCTTTTACCATGTTCTTAAAGATGGGTACAATTTCCTGTCCAGCTTTCTGTTCCATTTTGTTCTTCCTGCTGATGTACACAGCGAGAGAGAGAGAGAGAGAGAGAGAGAGAGAGAGAGAGAGAGAGAGAGAGAGAGAGAGAGAGAGAGAGAATGAGAGAGAGAGAGATCACTTGCCTGGATTCTTTCCTTCTGAACTCCAGACGGGGCGATGTAAATGTGGTCCCTGCAACAGACACATATTTCCGTAGTGTCATTTACTTCAAGATCGGTTAAAATGTGCTCGTTTCAGCAAGAATGATCTGACCAACCCTTGTCTGAGGCTGATTCCACCTCCTGTTCCGGTCACCCATCCCAGCTGATAGAAGAGTCTGCACAGCTCAGGGATGAGAACGCGTGGATGCTCCTCATCCTGTGAATAAGAACAAATATAATGTTTGAATAGCAAACAAAAGGGCTCCATGTTCTCCAAACAAACAGATACACACCGACCAGCCAAAACATTCAAACCAGCTTGTCTAAAAGCTTGCCTGGTGCCAAGATGTTAGAGCAGATCCTTCCAGGATTGGCACATTCCACACACACTAGACAGGATTAAGATCTGGGGAATCTGAGAGCCAGATCAACAACCTGATTTTTTTTTTATTTTTATGTTCCTCAAACCGTTTCCTGAACTTTCGCTCCAAAAAGAGGCCAATGCTTATTGAAAAAAATGTTGAAACCATGATGGGGTGCACTTAGTTTGCAGCAGTGATCAGGTAGGTTTTACTGAATGCCAGGACCCAATGATTCCCAGCAGAACATCACCCAGAGCATCACACTGCCTCCTCAGGCTTGCCGTCTTCCGACATGCACACAGCCATCTGCCTGACGTTCATGAAAATCTCTATTCATATGCCCAGTTCTGAAGCTCACATTGCCCAGACGCATTCCGTGGTGTTCAGGGTCAGCATCTGAACTCTGACCTTTCCAGCATGAAATTCCTCAGCAGCTACAGGAGCCTTTCTGGGAACCTGGAGCACACAGGCTAGCCTTTATTCCCCACACTTTTTTGGAGCACTTTTGGTAGGTAGTAACCACTGCACACCTTTGGAGAAGCTCAGACCCAGTCGTCTAGACATCAGACCTTGGTCCTTGTCCCTTCCATCCCAAAGCTCACCCATTTTTCCTTACTTTAATAATAATTTCAATATTAATAATGGTAATAGTAATTAAAAATTCTAATGATTATATACAGTGCTAGAACTGTACATCCTTATAACCGGAATGCCATTATATATATATATATATATATATATATATATATATATATATATATATATTATAACATCATGAGTGGTGAAGTGAAGAACACTGATGATCTCTTCATGGCACCTGTTAGTGGGTGGATTTATTTATTAGGCAGTAAGTGAACATTTTGTTAGGAGCAAGAGAAATAGTAAGGATTTGAGCGAGTTTGACAAATTGTGGCGTCTAGACGACTGGGTCTGAGTGTCTCCATAACTGCAGCTCTTGTGAGATGTTCTGGTCTGCAGTGGTCTATGAAAAGTGCTCCAAGGAAGGAACAGTGGTGAACCGGCGACAGGGTCATGGGGGACGAGGATCATTGATGCACGTGAGGAGGGAAGGCTGGTCCGTGTGGTCCGATCCAACAGACGAGATCCTGTAGATCAAACTGCTGAAGAAGTTGCTGGTAATGATTGACAGGTCAGAACTGTTTTAGCAGCAAAAGGGGACCAACACAATATTAGGCAGGTGGTCATAATGTTATACCTGAACAGTGTGTGTGTGTGTGTGTGTGTGTGTGTGTGTGTGTGTGTGTGTGTACTGTATATGCATTTTTTTTTGTTTACATTAAATAATATTAATAGTATAGAAACAGCAATTAAAAATAGTGATTATAATTTAAATGGCTGCAACTTGACATATTAATAACATAAACTCGTGTTTATATCTTTACTGATAAAACATTATATATATATATATATATATATATATATTTACAAATGTAAAGGTCTTTATTTCCGCTTACCAGTGATACACTCATATCGTCTCCTTTATCTGTGACGGATGACATCATTAATATCAATAATTAAAATCTTAAAAACGAAGTTTTAGTCGAATTTTTATCAAAATAAAACCAACGCAATAGTCACATGTACTTCATGCAGCACTTCTTCTTCTTTTTCGAATCGATTGTATTTGACTGTCAAACGTTTTAGCGTTTTACTGCCACCTACTGCACTGGAGTATATATACACACACACACAGGCTAATCCTTGGACTTTTCCTCCTTTTTCCTTAAATAAAGTTTATACTCAAATAAATGAAATATTTCGGAAAATTTGTAATTTGTGCTAATTTGTTGTATTGATTGTATCTTTGTTATTTCATTCCTGTGAGAAGTTAGGGCTCATGTGAAGCACCGGTGTCACATGTGGACATTGTTAGCGCCTTTACTTTTATAACGGTGTTGTATAGGAGAAGGAAAAATCCTAATTATACCAATTATCCTTCATATTTTTATATTAAACTTCTCCATCATTACTGAATCTAAGTACAGGACCTAATTTCACATACGGTACTTTATCAAAAATGTATTTTTTTTTTTAACTTCACTACATTTTAGTATGTAATACCATACATTTTTCTTCAATACATTTTAGTAAACAGAAGTACAAATCAGAAGCTGTGACAAGAGTACAAGTGTAACCTTATGGTTTAATGAGAGTGTTTATGGAGTAACAGGTCTCTTAGTGTGTGTGTGTGTGTGTGTGTGTGTGTGTGTGTGTGTGTGTGTGTGTGTAACTAGAGAAAACTTTCCTCAAAAAGGTCTAATGTGAAGGAGAATGGAGCACTGAAGAACATCCATTATTCATAATGAGTTCTATAGGAAGTGGTAGCTCAGTGGTAGGGATGTTGAAAACTATGAGTTCAAATCCCAGCACACTACCACTAAGCTGTCACGCATGGGCTTTGAACTGCTTAGTAATGAGATAGCCTGGAGAGATTTTGCCAGAACTGACTAATAGCCAGGTTTTATTGTTAACTTCTCTTATCAAACACAAACCCTTCTTTCCTCATCCGAAATATTTGAACAATGTTAAACTATTGACTAAATGTATTGAAGAATTACTCAGGATAGCAAATGTCGAATGTTTCAGGATGATATGCAACATTTGCTAGCTTGTTAGCTCTGGTGAATTGGATACGAAGGATTCCAAGAGAGAGACTGCATAGACAAAAGCCTTTGGACAAATGATTTGTGGTTCTTCCCCAAACTGTTAGCACAAATTTGGAGGCATACAGTTGTATATAATATCTCTAAATGCATTAGCATGGAATTTTTCCTTCACTTCAACTAGGAAACTCAAACCAGTTTCAGTATGGTGACGTCCCTGTACATAAAGTGAGCTCTGTGATGGTTTACATGCATTGCAGTGGAATAACTTGAGTGGCTTTTTATAGAGCTCTGACCTCAACCCTACTGAACATGATGAATGTGAACGCTGACTGAACCCCAGGCTTTTTCTCACCTCACCTACTTCAATACCATCAATCTCCACAAGCACACACCAAAATCTAGTGAAACATCTTCCCAGAGGTGCGAAGTGTATTATAACAGCAAATGGGGGCTAAATGTGGAATTAGATGTTCCAAATTTATGCAAGTGTCCAAATAGTGGTCTTTTGTCCATATATTATTGACTGTATTATAGCAAGAGTTTGTTATATGGAAATAATTTCTAAACCTAACATGGTCCTATACTCATTTTTTTCAGGCATGACCAAGATTTGGACATATTGCGACTAAAATCGTAGTCATTCCTACTTATTAAACTGTTGTATTATAGAAATATCACATTGATAACAATGGAATTGTTCTGAACATCTGGACTCGAGGTGCAATACTGTGTAATATGACACAGTTGTGCTGAGTCATGACAGAGTCTGGTCTTAGATAGTTCATCATTCAAAAGACTTATTGTGTTATTAAAGGTATTACCATGGAAGTTGTGAGAAATTGTAGAGTTGTAGAGACGGAAGGAACTTCTGAAAATTCTGCATCTGCCTCGTTAGTAGATTTCAAGTGCTGTAATCGCATTTTCAGTCTTAATAACAAGCAGAATTCTATGTATATAAGTCTTTAAAGATGGATTTTTACTTTAACCTGTTAGGATGCACCCCCGCTTTTGGGACTCACAGCTGAAAATGACCTACATAAAAAAAGGTTGTATAAAAGGAATCTATAAATGTAATGCTTATAATTTTGTTCCTCTTAATTGTATGTTTATCCCTATTGAGTGAGCCAGTGGCGATTGTGGCAAGGAAAAACTCTCTGAGATGATATGAAGAGGAAACCTCTAGAGGAACCAAACCCGAAACAGAACCCGTCCTCGTCCTCAACACCGAATTTCCGTTCATTACATTTCCATCATTGTTGAGGTGTGCGGTGATGGGCGCTTTAATGCAACCTGTGATCCTGAGGCGTTGTGGTAGTAGACGATATTAATTACGGTTTAAATCCATCCTCAAAGTTCTCGAGTTGCTCAGTACCTTTATGGATATTTAGGCTGTTCATGTGGAACCCTCCCCAGGTGTTCAGCGTGGTCTCCAATTAAAGAGAACTAAAGAGAACTTCGGATATATATTAAATGAAATCTGCCTGGGTCAATTATTAAATTTAGATATTTTGTTTATCCAAAAGAATCATAACATCTATTCTCTGTTTAGTTATCGCACACTTCAGAACCACCCCTGCCTTCTATCCCATTGTAATGTTCATCTCCATAATGGATCAGCTGCTTTCCTTATAGTGCATGGCCAATTTCCATATTTCCATAATATCCTGTTTTTAGTAGATCTGTCAGCTTCCTAATTGTTCAAGAAACTGTTATGATATACAAATTATAAAGGAGAAAGCAGCAGCTTGAGTCTAAAATCTGTCCCATTATTTATACCCAGTTAGAAATGGTGAAATGTGCATTTTACCAATTGGGATTGTGCTAAAGATAATTTCCATCTAGATGGTCCCAGTCGACGAGCAACAAAACACTAATTAGGAGAATCTTTTGTATTTTATTCAAAAAGTGGTGAAACCGTATGTCGCAATAAAAGCACAAAGTACCATGTTACATAAACGTGTTATTGCGTGAATGAGTGTTGCGGCGTCATTTTCTTATACTAATAAAACATAGTTGTCTAAACTAATGTTGCTGTTTCTGAAGAAATTGGATGTCGAGACTTGCTGGATGAGCTCACTTTATACCTATGTACGCTTCTAAAGAGTCGTGCACATGCACTTTTCATAAAGCGCCAGCAGGTTGGTGTTAAAGCTGTTCCCATGCGAGAGGCGATGCCGTACAAGGCAGGCAGGAAGTAGAGGCGTATTGGCAGCAATGTGGTTTTACCTGAGTCATCAAGACTTTCAACATCTGACTGATTCAACACGCCTGAAGCCTGCCTTCCAGACCAATAAAACCACCTCCACCTGCACCTGATGTGTGTTAACTTGACTTTTTTGTACTTAAATTTCATTTCCTTTTTAATCGATCAATCGCATGACAAGGCATGCGTCCACACGTAGGTCCTCACTAGGCGTAAGAAACATAAACACAGGAAACAATAGTACAAAAAAAATAAAAGAGCTACCTTGGCTCTTGAGTGGTAGCTAATGTATTATAATGGGAAGGTGGTCGCATTAGCTTTTGTATCTGAAGGCTGTGAGTTCAAATCCCAGCCATGCTAAACTGCCACTCCTAAACAAGGTCCTCAACCCCAAATCTGCTCAATTGTATAAATGAAATAAATGTAAGTCGCTCTGGATAAAACTGTCTGCCAAATGCCTTAACTGTATATGTAAATGTTCTGAGAAAATCCAACCCAAGCTTTCACTAACTCCACTTCACCACTGGGATTCACAGAGAGATGAGTTTTGACGTATGTGAAGATCCACATAATCTGCCCTAAGTGTAACACTGTCTCCCAGGTGAGCTAATGATAGTGATCAGGTAGATGAGAAAGGGAAAAAAGTAAACTACTAGACTGGGTGTGTTTGCGTTCGCACCACCCATATTGCCTCATAGTGTGTCATCGAAATGATGACTGAAATTTATAAAAGAGGTGAGGCACACTTTCACACTTCTCAAACACACACACACACACACACACACGCTGGGAAGTTTGGCTCTGGAACTGATTATAGACCGCATTTTACACACACACGTGCACACACACTCACACAACAGCAGCATTAACTATGCACTCTCTTTTACTTCTCATGTGCACATCTTGGCTGGTGATATTTCAGGAATCTCAAGGTGAGTAATGTTCATGTATGTTGTGTGTAGTTTATTTAAAAAACGTTATTCATGTATAAGTCCGGTTCAAGGTCAACGGGATAACATGAGATTTGTGAAATCAAATCCCAAATATTTTTATTTAAATCTTTAAACACTTCTTTTATTCGCAAGACAAAGAACGTGCCAGAACAAAGTGCATAACCGAGTCCTCATTAATCACAGTGTGTGTGTGTGTGTGTGTGTGTGTGTGTGTGTGTGTGTGTGTATACTCATAGCCTGTGTGTACATTATGGATATGAACATTTCACTGGAAAGCTTTTATATAGGAGATGTACAATCACAAGTCTGAATGATCTGCAGGAACCATGATTGCTTTTGGTTGAATGGAACTCCAGTAAAAATCACACTAAAGGATAACAGTGATGGAGTGTGAATGGAACATGGCTTATCTGGCTTTTTTTTTTTTTTAGGATGTCATGCCATTTCCAGGGACCGGACAGATTTCTATAACGAAACCTTTGAGTGACCTTTAGGCAGATACAAATTCCCAAAGCGCTACACTGACGATGGGGAGAATTCATTCATATATATATATAAAATTTAAAACGACACGAGTACATATATATGTATATGTATATATATATACACACACACACAAACACACACACAGTATATATAAGGTCCACAGGATGACATAAGAGATTTGTGAAATCTCCAATCAGATATGATCCAATGTTTTTTTTTTTTTTTTTATTCTCAGGATGCATCTTGTATTTGCAAGACAAAAACGTGCCAGAACAAAGAACATACCCGAGTCCTTGTTAATCACAGTGTGTGTGTACTCATAGACTGTGTGTACATTACGGATATGACCGTTTCACTGGAAAGCTTTTATATAGGAGATGAAGAAACCATGAGTGCTTTTGGTTAAATAGAAACTGTTAATATCAGACTAGGCTAACAGTGATAAAGTGAATATATATATATATATATATATATATATATATATATATATATATATATATATATGCATATATTAAATTTACTCTGTATTATACATAAGGTGTATAATACGTAATATAATATAATGTGTGTTATACATACAGTGTGGCCTGGACTATATATACTCACACACATTAATTAATATGCAATTAGCACGTGTGAACTGTAGGTTTTCATGGAAAATATACCTCAGTTCATATTTCATGTTTTAGTTCAGCACTAGTGATTCGAGCAGCCAGAACCCTCATTCGAATGAAAAAAATTCTCAAGTTACACAGGGTCAGGTTCCCGTCTGAGAACAAACAGTGGCGATGGTGGTGATGATGCGGAGATCAGTAAATCCTGATGCACGTATTTGCACAATTAAACATGAATTCTATCATTTGATTAGACACGCTGAAGCGCTGCTTTAAACCCAGTTTGAACAGCAGCTCTGGCGGCAACCTGCAATTCACAATCGTTATGCAACAGTGCGTAACGAAGTTTGTGGAAAATTTGCACAAGGGCCAGAGAGGTTTTCTGTAAAAGGATTTGATTTTCATTTAAGGAAGAAGTCTTGTGTCGTTGTTTGTTTTGTTTTTTTTTCTTTCAAAACTCTCCAGCTGTACAATTTTGGTAATTCTGAGTCGAGTATAGCCTTCGAATTCGGGCAGAAAAATGGTGTTCTGCTGTTTCACAGATGACCCATGAAATTCCCCCACCAAAAAAATTTCACCAAATTCAATTTATTCAAAGCTTGCCTACGTGATATCAATATACGACACTTTTTTTCACTATATATAATACTGATATGAGAGGCCTAGCTATTGTCTAGCCAATATTTTCATTGTAAGCCACGGTATGCATTAAGACAGCAGGGTTAATATCAGATTCCGCTGTGTCCATTTCTAGGTTCGTGCAAAAGGCAATGCGGCACGACATTACGTTATGATTTTCACCAATGTGCCCTCACGTGTGAAACGTTTAGATTTGACTCCACATTAATATTTACTGCATTTCTCAGACACACTTATCCAGAGCGTCTTACATTTATCTCAATCATACAACTAAGCAACTATAGGGGTTAAGGGCCTTGCTCAGGGCCCCAGGAATGGCAGCTTGGTGTGGCTGGAAGTTGAAGTCATAAACTTCAGATTCAAAGTCCCTTTGCCTTAACCACTAAGCCTCCACCTCCTACCACCAAGCTCAATATTTTTCTTTCAACACACCCTGAAACTTGGAGCTTTCTGAAAAATGCATGTTTGAACAGGACCTTCTTGTTACTTTAGGAATTCTCCAGATAAAATTCAGATCAAACAAATGATACAAAATCATATTTCATCATCCTCACAGTTCGCTGGCTGAGTCTTAATTAAAAACAGAAAGAATTCAACTTACGCTCCAGATTGTTTAAATATTCGTAATATATTCGAGAGGACGGCAAAGAGAGCATAATGGCTCCTACTTTCTATAGGGGAAGAGCATCATTTCTTTCTAATCTCTGATATTAGCTGATCACAAACACGGATAAGCTCGGGGTATATTGTAGAATCTGCGATAGTTTGATAGTGTGTTACTCAATTGCAGGTAATTTTATTTTCTCTACCCATATAATGTAATTGAATCTTCTTTTTACACAGGGCTGCCTGCAAATCCTGAACCAGATGCAGAATTCATTGAAGAGGCAACGGCTGATGGTTTTATAGTTGCTACTAAAGAGCCAACCAAAACTGAGAAAGCCCAGGATAATAACGTTGCCATTATTACCCATGACTCACAAAACCAAGAAGCAAATCCTTCCCAGTTTCAGAAAGATAGTCTGCCAAAGGCAACCATAGCCAAAACCCCAGAGGCAAGTCTCGAGCTCACCAGTGAAAATACTAACCAACTTGCGGCCGTTACCTCAATCCAAACCACTACATTGTTCCCTAAAGAGCAAGTTGAAGGTTCTGCTGTCGAGGACCCTTCAGTGTTGCACACCTTCGAAGGTTCAGGAATGAGTATCGAGACTCTCAACGAAACGCGAGACAAGGATCTCCCACTCACCACCACTCCCACCACTCATTTTGGAGATCGCACCATCTCTACACGTGTGTTTGTTTTATCAGAAAAGGACAAAGAAGCAGAGATCGGGTCTGAAGACCCTACTTCAAATCAGCTGACAACGACGGCAAGCGTGATTGTAGAAGAAGTAATTTTGGAACGAAAAATCGACGAGGTAGCTGCGGAAGAAACGGTGAAGGAAGGTAGTCTAGATCCTGCAAAGGAAGGTATTCCATCATCTATTCACTTTTATGTGCTACAAACTATGTTTTTGCTCAGCAGCTCTTTATAAAATCGAAAGTCTAAGTTCTAAAATCTAAAGTTCAACTGATATTTTTCTCTGTGCAGTGACTTCTAAGCCTGAATCCCGACTCATTAATATTCCGGGACATGATCCAAAACCTGCAATCAAAGAAGGCACACCTAGTGAGTCTATGAAACAACATTGCGTGCCACTATAACTCATTCTTTTTGTTTTATTGTTTTTTTAATGTAATCTATATCTCTTGTTCATTCTCTCCAGGTTGGCTGCTCATCTTAGCATTATGCCTGACGCTTCTAGCTGTGATCTGCGTATTTGTCGCGATCGCCACCAAAGACATGTATGTGTTTCATACAGAATAACATATGCTATCATTTGCACTACATGACTATAAAGATTATAAATGATAACTGATATAAATTATAAAGGCCATAAATTATTGTCTCTCAGGATATCTACAAAATTCCCTCAGGGAATCTATGACATTTTTATAGTTGTTTGCTGTAATGGAATTCACAAGCCATTTTATCCACTCTATACAGTTCATTTCACAACTTTTATTGTTAGTATCAATTAATAGTTGAGATATAATAAATTAATTGTACACATTTAAATAATTAGCCTGCTTATTTGAGTAGTTAAAATAATAATAATATTAATTATATTAATTAAATATATAATTAATATTAATTAAATAATTATAAACATAATTCCACCACTATTACAACTACTATATAATATAATATAATATAATATAATATAATATAATATAATATAAT
>JAAIIK010000009.1:1716954-1727956 GCA_014706435.1 Silurus glanis
TCTATCTATCTATCTATCTATCTATCTATCTATCTATCTATCTATCTATCTATCTATCTATCTAATAGATCAGCCACACTATAAAATTGTATTATTATTATTATTATTATTATTATTATTATTATTATTAATTATATCAGTTAAAAAGTAAATAATTAATTCAACTAAAATTGCATGTATCCACTAAAGGCAAAGCAAACTTTTACTTTTTGATTAATTTAGATTAGATATGAATAAATTAAATTAGATTAGATTAGACTTTAAAATACTACTGGAAGCTCCAGTGTGCAGCTAAGGCCCATGTTTTGGTTGCATGGAAACCTTAGTGACTGGACAAAGGAAATGACATTAATACAGTAAGTCCATTAATACAGAGTAAAAGTTAATTAATACAGAGTAAAAGTCTTCCTGTAGTTGCATGACTGCCAGGCCGTAGTCCATTTCATCACGTGATATTGCATATAATATATGTGACCTTGACAAAAAGTCACAGTTTTAACTTTGCGTTTTTTTTTATTCTCTGGCTGTTTCTGGCTAAATCTATTTGACTACCAAGCAGCTAGAAAGAAAAGAAAACATAAAATGTGCCTCCACTGGTATTTATTAATCTAATTTAATCTAATCTAATTTAATCTAATCTAATCTAATTTATTCATATTTAATCTAAATTAATCTAAAAGTATAAAATGGAACGAGGTTCATTTTTGCCCATAGTAGTTGCATGCAACTTAATTATTGATTCATTTTTAATTGCTGAACCGTGAGGTTACTGAGCAATTCAAGAACCTTGAGGATGGATTTGGAATGTAATTAAGATCAGAACAGTCTACTACAATGGCTCAGGACCACAGTTTTACATTTAAGCGCTCATCTCTGAACAGCACATTTCAACCATGTTAGAATTCAAATGAATAGACACTCGGTGCTCCCCAGATAAGGACGTATTCCCTCTGGGGTCTGATTCCTCTCAAGGACAAAACTTTAAAATTTGTCAATAATGAAATTTTTTATACAACTTTATAACCTCTTTTTTTTCTGTAAAGCTGCTTTGAGACAATGTCCCATTGTTAAAATCGCTCTACAAATAAAAATACATTGAATTGAACTGAACTCTTTTGGTCCTGGGTACCTAATTTGGGTGGAAAAACTAATTTGTCATCTTTGAATAGCCAAATGTTTAAAAGACAACAGTGACAATTGTTGTGATCTTTTTTTATTTTAATTTTTTTTATGTATTCTATAATGTTTATTTCCTGGTTTTGTTTTATTATTTTTATTATTATTATTATTATTACTTTTTTTTTTACTTCTTATCTTCTATATATATAAAGCTGAAATACCACTGACTGACTCACTCACTCATCACGAAATCTCAAAAACCACTGAACGGATTGCAATGAAATTTGGAACATACCTTCCTCTTGGGTCTTAGGTGCTCACTAAGAAAGGGTTTTGAAAAATTCGCCCTGGATCGCGGCTAACTCGCGAAAAACGCGATTTCCCACGCATTGTAAACTCTTCGAAATAACATTACGGATCCTAATGAAACTTACTACATTGTTTCTTATTACATGTTAGATGCACGATAAAAATTATTTTCACAGTAGTTTGCCCTGTATCGGTACTACAAAGGGGTAGTACGTTATTTGTTGACGTTACGTTCTGATCTCTGATCATCCAGTCCTGCTCAGTGCTTACTGCTTATTGCCATATTGCTTAGCGTTCTGCCTTCCGTAGCGAAGCACGGGTACTTTCAGCTAGTTATTTATATACAGGACAAAGACCCTTAACATTTTCTTTTATAAAAGTACATTTTTCTACAACAGTCTCCTTCTACAAAAATGGCATGTAACTATTATGGGCAAATCAAACATTTCTATTTCTAGACTCTTTAGATTAGATATGATTAAATTATATTACATTTCTAAATACGAATGGACTCTCCATTCTCCTTCTATCTTACTCTTTGAAATGAATAGATAATTAATGCATTGTTCAGATCTACTTACAGAAGCCAGTCGACGGCTACCAGTAGGCTGATGTCTTGGGTGGGGAGTCCAACAGCGGTGAGAATGAGCAGCATAGTGACAAGACCGGCGCTGGGAATACTGGCAGCGCCCACACTGGCAAGAGTAGCTGTCAGGCTTGAACAGAAACACAACATTATTATCACCCTCACTTGGTGGCGAAACATCTATTAATGATCTGACTGCTGTTAATCATGACGGCATCCCACATGAAACATGACAACCAGTTAAATTTGAATCTACATGGAGAATTCTACATTTACTTTATTGAATTATGAGGCATGGTCAAATGCTAGATAATGGTGAGATACTATGTAATGTTAAGTATACTTATAAGCTAAACCATGCTCAAGTACCATGTAGTTGATTTAAAGTAGTTACACTCGGTAAAACGTGACTCCAGTAAAAGTA
Source organism: Silurus glanis (assembly GCA_014706435.1). Classification (NCBI taxonomy): domain Eukaryota; kingdom Metazoa; phylum Chordata; class Actinopteri; order Siluriformes; family Siluridae; genus Silurus; species Silurus glanis. The sequence goes on from JAAIIK010000009.1 coordinate 1,719,393, forward strand.
AAAGTGTCCATTTAAACTTTCACTTGAGTAAAAGTACAAAAGTCCTTCAAATGGACTTAAGTATCCAAAGTACTATGATGTATTATGGCTATAATGATCCTATTATCATATTTTGTCACAAGACCAAAGTTGCTTAATCAACTCTATTATCTATTATCGATCTATTATCTATTAAAAAGATCTACTACTACTTAAAAAGAAATGAGGTCGCAGGTGTTGTGGTGAGTTCGAGTCTGGAGTTTCTTCCATCTATTTCTTCCTCTCTAAATGTTCTGCTTGCTGTTAAACTGATGCTGAACTGTATGTTGGTGATCAGTAGATACACCAAGCGCCAATTAAAAAAACCAAATAAAAGGGACCGGACTGATTTTGTTAAATGTAGTTGAGTAAAAAGTCAAATATTTGACTTTGAAATGTAGTGAAGTAAAAACCTCGCCAAATGGAAGCAAAAGCCAAAAAGCTTAGGAACAGTAATAAATGACATTTCCTTTGCCACCGCTGATGTACGGTATAATAACGATACAGTCCAATTCATATCTACTACCAATTTCTACCACATTTAACAAGGTACCAATACTTGACCTACCTGACTGTAATGATCTGACCAGGATCGAGTTTTATTCCATTCATCTGTGCGATGAAAATGGCTGCTACTGCTTCGTAAAGTGCTGTGCCATCCATGTTGATTGTCGCACCAACAGGAAGTACAAATCGAGTAACCCTTTTATCAATGCCCAAGTTTTCCTCCAGGCAGCGGAACGTAACGGGCAGCGTACCAGCACTAACCAGAGACACGCTTTATTAGTTTCAGCCTCCCCCTAAGTCATATTTATAGAAAGTATATTAAAATAATGAAAAAGAAAGTAAAGGAATATGGCTTACCTGGACGCTGTACCCAGTGCAGTCACCCAAGCTTGAAATACTCCCATAAAAAATGTAAAAGGGTTTTTTCGAACGATGACAAAATATATCATGGGGAGGAAGATGCCTCCATGGATGATCAGGCCTACGATGACTGTGAGCATGTACATCCCCAACTGCTTGGCCACCCCTTCCAGGTCATTAATGGAAATAATTTTGCCGCAGATCAAACATGCAATGCCCACAGGGGAGTACCTATGAGAAGGAAAAATGACTATATGACTTTCAGCCAGCATCTCATGCATAGCTTAAGAACGTTTGTTGCACTGACCACATAATCATGCCGACGAGCTTCATGATGATTTCATTGAGTACGTTGAAAAAGTCCATCATCAGCTTGGCCTTCTCCCCCATCTTTCCCATGGAGATTCCAAACGCCACAAAAAACCCAATGAGCCCTAGCAAAAGAAAGCATGGGGTCCGTATAGTAAAATCTGAGAATTAACATATTCACATATTCAAAATAACAATTTATCATTTACCATAATTCTTTTTTTTATGCACTGCTTATCCGCTTTGCATTTTTGCACCATCCATAACTTGTTCATCACCGCACCCATATTTATTCTGTATATCCCGCATCATACAACATTCATACTCGTACACAACTATATCATGCCGTTTGTGCGTGTTATCTCCGGACATCTATGCACAATCATTGCACAGCATATTATATATTACTATATATAGATATTTTATTACCTACTGCACCTTCTGTACAATCTACACCCCTAAAACCTGTACATACGGACCCCATACTCTTATTTATCACACTGCTGTTTATTATTGTAAATAGGCCACTTATGCATTTCTGGTTAGATGCTAACTGCATTACATTGGCTCTGTACATGTACCTTGCACAATGACAATAAACTAATCTAATCTAATCTAATCTATTCCAATCTAATCTAATCTAATCAAACACTGATCATATGGTCAGTTTAAATTCTATAGGCAGCATCTATTTTGTGGTAAACTGTCTACTTATGTCTATTGTAAGGTGAAGGTCGTAGCTTAGTGGTTCAGGCATTGGACTTTGGACTTCTGAAGGTCATAAATTTAAATCCCAGCCACACTAAAATGCCACTCCTGGGCCCCTGAGCAAGGCCCTTAATCCCATAGCTGCTCAGTGTTATGAATGAGATTGTCGCTGTGGATAAGGGCGTCTGCCAAATTCCATCAATGTAATCTACTGTAAATATGTTTTATACACACCTAAAACATTCATGCCGCTTTTGAATTGAAGAGATTTCTTCATAACGTATTTTGCTGCCCACTTAGTGTTGTTTTTTCCAAACCGGTGATGGTGTGCATGATGAGGTGTTGCCACTTCGACCTTGTTTGTAACCGTCTGGCTCTGCAAAGAAAAGATGACATCCAGAGGCTACACTGTGAATGAGGCAACAAGTGTACTAGCTAGCAACATGATTTTTTTTTGGAGGTGAGAAAAGCCCATAAAAAATCCATTAAAACATGAGGAGATCATCATCATCATCATCTTTGTCATCTTCATCATAATCAAGATCATTATTTTCCCTCATCTTCATTCAATTATCATCATAATCCTAACCATCAGTCTTCATCATCACTGCTATCGTCTTATTCTTCATAATCATCATGATCATCATTACATACATCATAATCCCATTCATCATTATTGACCTATTCTTCATCGTCATCATCATCACCATCGATATATTCCATATTCATTATCTTCAAGATCGTCATCTTAGTTTTCTTCGTCACCATCATCGATACATATTCATCATCTTCAAGATCTTCATTATCTTATCTATCATCAAGATCTTCTTTATCATCATCTTTGAGATCTTTATCATCATAATCAATCATCATCATCATCATGACAACCACCAATTACATGCTGCATGTCTTCACCGTGTATGTAAAATAGTAAACTGCTAAAATGTAAACATTAGATTAGATTGAACTTTATTGCAGAGTACAATGTCAAATTACACTCGAAAGTGTGATGATGATTGAACCCCTTTTATCAATCTACAGCTGACTGAAACCCACCTGCTGAAAACAAGCCTGTACCAGATTCTCCGGAAACAGATTTCTGATGAGGTCAAAAAAGGCATCTAAAGTGGAAACATCATCGTTCTTCTTTCCCTCTCCCAAGTTTGATCTTATCTTGGGGTGGCCCGGGTGGATAATCAGCACCAGGAGCACCCCTAGCACTGCAGCAATGATGGTGGTGAACATGTAATACACCATCGCCCTGGTGCCGAGCCGACTGCTAGATTTGGTGTCTAAACCTGCCAGACCTGCAACGAATAAAGCGACTGATTGGTACAAATTCATTTCAAATAAATGTGTCATTACTTAAAACTTTTAGAAGGACCCTAATGAAAGAAAAACATAAAAACATGTGAGTGTTAGCAGAAGGGAAAGATGACATGACCTGGTCATGTGACCTGGCTGTAGTCTGTGATCTGAAAAGTCCTCATGTGAGGTCTTTCGTAACAATGAGATTCGCACTGCATGTGTCTTAAGCCAACAAAATTCTTTTAACAAAATCATTCTTTTAAGGCAGTAGTGTAGTTAGGCAAGCCGAGCGTTTAACCGAATGTTTGGGTGAAATGGAATAAAGTTCAACAGAAGTATGTATGTAGGAGGGATTGTGGTGCACAGGACCTGTGATTAAACTGGAGATGATCAGAGGCAAAATCACCATCTTCAACATTCTCATGAGAATATCACCAGGAAAGGCGATGATCATGATAACATCCGGGTGAAGTGGAGATGCGTAACGCAGGAGGACACCAGCCCCCGAGCCTACAATCACACCTGGACAAAACAGAGCAACTGATACAATCGGACAGGCATGTAAACACTGGCATGTGGAGTGAGATATTTCCTCTTCCGAAAAATAAATTCCACCTTTATAATATGCTTGGCATTTGATCTGCAGCTGGTGTACCATCACTCGACTTCATTTATGTACTGTACAAAAATATTATACAAATACTTCCTTTTATTAATTGACCTTCTCTTGAGTAAACATTATTCAGTTTATTGATTTCCATCATCGCTTTAGTGTTAGTCCTATATACAGTATTTTGCTTGTTCTGTTTGGGGGGCATTTTATATTGATTGCAATATATCAAAGCTGTAAATTATATATAGAAATAACTGCATGTTTGATGAAATTCATGTAAAGAATTATGAAGAGCTTTTATTACATGGAAAAAACGTGCAAATTCCTTTGATTCCAATCAAATTGTCTAAAATAAAAAGTTAAAGTTGTCTAAACGTTAGTTACTTAAACTACCTAAACTAAGTTACATTTACGGGATTAATTAGGTCTATAAAAAATATTTTTGATAATAATAATAATAATAAAGTCAAGTTTTCATTAGAGAACAGTTGATAACCTTAACAACGCTAGAACTAATGAATGGTCATTTGGTGCCACCCAGATAAGGATGGGTTCCCTTTCCACTCTGGTTTCTCTTAAGGTTTCTTCCTCAAACCACCTCATTGGGGTTTTTTTCCTCACTCCTGTTACCACTGGCTTACTTATTAGAGATAAACTTATAGAGGCTAATTTATGATGCCAAAATGTATATTTATGATCTTAGTCATTCTGTAAAGCTGCTTTGGGACAATGTCCATTGTTCTATACAGATACAATGTAATTGAACTAATAATAATAATAATAAAAATCTAATAATAATGACCTAAAAACGTCATGATAGTGACATATATTTACTTTAAAAAAAAAAAAAAAGAATTTCATAAACATGGACCTTAAACTGAACACCTTTGAACTTTATTGCTCAGAATTTGTCAGCCAAATAACTTTAGGTGAAAAGAACACAGACCTATTGGACAAAGATCATGAGTTCAAATCCACCACGCTGCATCTTCTGGGCCCCTAAACAAGGCCCTTAACCCCATAACTGCTCAGTTTTATGAGTGAGATAAATGTTAGTTGCTCTGGATAAGTGCATCTGGCAAATAAGTGCATCTGGCAAATGCCATAAATAAGGTGCTGGGGTGAAATGTAAAAAGAATTAGGTTTGGTCTGGGCTTAAACTAAAGGTAAAGACTTTTTACTCTTCACATGTACATTACAAAACAGTAAGATTCTTTCTTCACATATTCCAGCAATGTCAGGAAGCTGGGGTCGGGTATGATACAGTTCCCCTGAAACACTGGGGGGCCAAGAGTAGCAGATTGGTGATACTTGGTGCTTGAACCCACAACCTTCTGATAATTAAACCAGTAACCGTAACAGTAACAGTTTAAACAATGTTCACTTAGCGACTTCTCATTACTCAAATATGACATATAAACTCATTTGAGTAGTGATGACTCATTTTAGTTTATTTACCAATAGACAAGACGTTGCCTGAACATGTACAACTAGAAATCCATTCTCCACACCTCTCCACCATCTTCTTCTTCTTAGTAATCAGTGTCTAATATAAACATGGCTAGCAATTCATTAGGTACAAATATGTTATACGCTGGATATTTTTCACTGTTACCGCTTGAACAGTAAAAGCTCCATGCTGATACCTTCTTAAATACAGAATGCCATAGCACTCACGCTATCACCTTTCTTAGAAAAGCGAATCTTCCTGGGTATAGTTACATACACCAACCCCGTCTAAATGGCAGAGGAGGTGGAGTCGCAGCTATTTATAATAATAATCTAAGCGTCACACAAAAGACTAAACACAAATGTAAAACATTTGAAGTTCTTTACACCAGCATAAAATATTCAGTGTCCGAAAGCAGGTCCAGTCAGTCAATTCCACTAATTATTATTCATAGACCCCCAGGGCCCTACTCTGATTTTCTCATAGAATTTGCAGATTTCATCACAAATTTAGCTTCTTCTTTAGACAAAGCATTAATTATTGGTGACTTTAATATTTATTTTGATAATCAGGAAGACTCCTTAAGAGCAGCAATTGTGTCCATTCTAGATTCAGTTGGAATTAATCAGAATGTTATAGGACCCACTCATAGTGGTGGACACACTCTCGATTTGTTGTTAACATTTGGATTAAAAATAAAAAACGTATTCATAATTCCACAGTCTGAAGCTATTTCAGACCATTATCTCATCTCTTTTAAAATCTGCCTCAGTCATTGCATTACTACCTCACCACGTTATCGTGTTAAGCGTACTTTCACGTCAGCTACAGCAGCGCGTTTTATCAATAATCTTCCAGAAATCACGATATTAGATAGATCTCCGTCTGACCCCGCAGAGCTCGACTGGGCCACTGAATACCTAGAATCAACGTTACGTTATACTCTAGATGATGGAGCTCCCCTTAAGACCAAAATGATCAGGGAGAAAAAATTAGCACAGTGGTATAATGATCATGCGCGCACCTTAAAACAGACCACTCGGAAATTAGAGCGTAAATGGCGTCAAACAAAATTAACAGTATTTCAAATAGCATGGAAGGAGAGCCTCCTAATCTTAGTGCTGCTAGATCAGCATATTTCTCCACCCTCATAGAAAATAACAAGCATAATCCTAGATTTTTATTCAGCACGGTAGCAAAATTAACAGGGAATAAAAGCACTGCACTCACATGCACACCATCAATAGGTAGTAATGATTTCATGAACTTTTTTAATAATAAAATTGAAAACATCAGGCAAGAAATCCAGACGGTTAATATAAATCCAAATTATTTTACAAGTAACCCTGTAGACAGCAGTGTAAGTATAGCAGACAATCAATTACAAAGCATCACTCCTATTCATGAAAATTTCATTAATTTCTTCATCAAAATCATCAACCTGCATTCTCGATCCCTTGCCTACAAGTTTCTTTAAACAGATAATTCCAGAGGTAATTGAACCTGTTTTAAAAATAATAAACTCTTCCATTAGCACTGGTTTTGTACCAAAATCCTTCAAACTGGCAGTTATCCACCCCCTAATTAAGTAACCTGACCTTGACCCATGTCAGCTGTCCAACTACAGACCAATATCAAATCTCCCCTTTATATCCAAAATTTTAGAAAAGGTTGTAGCACAGCAGTTCTGCTCACACCTACTTATGAATAACATTTTTGAAATGTATCAGTCAGGATTTCGGCCTCATCATAGCACAAAGACGGCGCTAGTTAAGGTGGTAAATGACCTGTTATTGGCCTCTGATCAGGGTTTTGTCTCCTTACTTGTTTTGCTCGACCTTAGTGCAGCTTTTGACACCATTGATCACACTATACTACTTGCTAGACTTGAGAACGTTGTTGGAATAAAGGGAACAGCTCTCTCTTGGCTCAGGTCTTATTTGAGTGATCGCTATCAGTTTGTTGATGTAAATGGTGAGTTCTCCACACTCTCTGAGGTAAAGTTTGGTGTTCCTCAAGGATCTGTCTTAGGCCCTCTGCTTTTCTCTTTATATATGCTGCCTCTTGGTGAAATTATTCATGAACATGGTATTCGCTTCCATTGCTATGCTGATGATACACAGCTGTATATTTCAGCAAAGCCAGATGAGAGAGATCAGCTTAACAATGTTGAGAAGTGTGTAAAGGACATTAGACAGTGGATGCTTGATAACTTTCTTCTGCTCAACTCAGATAAGACGGAAGTACTTTTACTAGGACCACATGCAGCTAGAAGCAAACATTCAGCATCTCTGGATGGTGTTTCTGTTTCAGCGTGTATGGCAGTCAAAGACCTTGGTGTTGTTATTCACCCTAGTCTTTCCTTTGAGGCTCACGTGAATAATATTACCAGGATCGCCTTCTTTCACCTTAGAAATATTGCTAAAATTAGAAATATGATGTCGTTACAGGATGCAGAAAAACTAGTTCATGCTTTTGTTACTTCTAGATTAGACTACTGTAATGCTTTACTGTCTGGGTGTGCGAATAAGTGCATTAATAAGCTTCAGTTAGTTCAGAATGCAGCAGCAAGAGTCCTCACTAGATCTAGGAAATATGACCACATCACCCCTGTATTAATCAGTCTACACTGCTCCCAATCAAATCTCGCATTGATTATAAAATACTACTACTGAGGTATAAAGCACTTAACGGTCTCGCACCGCAGTATCTGAGTGAACTTCTGTACCAGTATGATCCTCCACGCCTACTTAGATCGAAAGGTGCTGGCTATCTGTTGGTTCCTCAAATAATGAAAACTACAGCAGGGGGCAGATGTTTCTCTTATAAAGCCACAGTTATGGAACAACCTTCCTATCAGTGTTCGGGACTCAGACACAGTCTCAGTGTTCAAGTCGAGGCTGAAAACATATTTATTCAGTCAAGCCTTTGATCAGTAGATTTTTTTTTCTTAGGTAAAGGCTCAGATCTGGAGGGAACATGGATATAGAGTGTTTGGTGAACTGGGATATTTGTATGCTGTCGTCCCCTCACTCTCACAGGTTCACTCAGGTTTGTTGACGGTGGTGTGGTGGGTCGTCTCTTATCCCAGAGATCCCTCATGTCTGTATTACCTTCTGGTTCTTCCTTTTAGTTATGCTGCCATAGCGAGTCTTGCCGGAGTCCAAACTGCACAGTGACATTAACTTTCATACAACAATAAAGACACTTAATAATCCATATCCTTCTCTTCCTGTCACCCTCTTCTCTCTCTCTCTCTCTCTCTCTCTCTCTCTCTCTCTCTCTCTCTCT
>JAAIIK010000009.1:1727966-1766137 GCA_014706435.1 Silurus glanis
CTCTCTCTCTCTCTCTCTCTCTCTCTCTCTCTCTCTCTCTCTCTCTCGGTCAAGTTAAACTTGCTCCTGAGGCTCCAGTGACCACTGTTCCTGCCCCTCTCCCCTCCGTGGATTTTCCCACTTCGTCCAGGCCTGCCTTTGGATAGTGTTCTCTTCGACTGGAGGCCACTCTGTGCAGCTTGGGACGGTTTCTCATCAACGCCTTGGATGGTTCCATGAAATTCCGGAGTAAGAACGGGCGCTTTGAGGATGGATTGGACTGTAGTTAATGTCAACAGTCTCCTACACTGACTCAGGAATACAGTTCACTTCTGATCATCATCACTGCACCCCGCAACATCGTATATCTGCTACAAATGGACATTTGGTGCAACCCAGATGAGGTTGGGTTCCCTCTTGAGTCTGGTTCCTCTCAAGGTTTCTTCCTTATGCCATCTCGGGGAGTTTTTCCTTGCCACAGTCGCCACCGGCTCGCTCATCAGGGACAAACTTACACTTATAAAGAACATATTCACTTTTAATCACCACATTATCTGTGTAAAGCTGCTTTGAGACAATGTTCATTGTTAAAAGCGCAATACAAATAATAATGAATTGAATTGAATTGAATTGAATTGAATTGAATTGAAAAAGGCTTTTACAGTGAGCGTGTGTTGCGCTCCACTCCACTGCTCCATTCTACTGTAACTAATGGCAAAGGGGTTCGAAACGAGCTCGCGCTGACGCAAATTGTTCCCTGCGTCATCCTGTATTTCTTCCAGTGCATTTTATAAGAGATTTCAGAGAAATTATGTAAGTATCTTATCATAGTGGCTTTGTGATGCAAAAGAACCAGGAGTGTATTTACTTCATTGAAACATCAACATCTATCTATCTATCTATCTATCTATCTATCTATCTATCTATCTATCTATCTATCTATATATCTATATATATATATATATATATATATATATATGCATGCACTATCAGTGTGTCTTACCAAGAACTGTGAGTGCCAGAAGCAAGTTCTTCATGAATTTGTTATAGAGACCTCCACAAGCTGGCCCTGGAGGAGGAGCTGGAGCTTCAAAGTGACACTCATGCATTCGAACCTCAACTTGCTTCTCCATTCTGTTGGCACTAAAGGAAGAGATGGAAGAAAAGATGAAAGTTATTGAATTTATTTTTTACTTCATATGCATGTGGTGTGTTTTTACTCAATATATTTTGGGGTTTCATGCTTTAATGTATGAATTTCGTGATTTATTTGGCGTTTGGGGGAGTTAATATTTTCTTTTTCATGTCTAGTTTCCCCTTTTTCATTGCTGCACCATTGCCCATTTTTGTTGCTGCCCTTTGAATTGCTACAATAGATGTTTTTGGTATTTAAACCCTGTGCTTGTTTATGTTTGTGGGACTTTATTAAAAATGCACCTCTTGTGACTTCACATTATAAATGACTCTAACAGGATACTCCAGAAAACACAAGGTAATAAAAAACATGTGACTTTTAATTGGTATCTTACACTAGTTTTGGCATGTTCCACCAGCTCTGCTCCTGTCTACTAGATTTATAGATGTTATGCCCTGACAAGAATATTGGAGGTTTGTTCAACCTTTTTCTTTTCTTTACTTTTCTTTTCTTTTCTTTTCGTTCTTTCAGAGCCTCGTTTGGACATAACATTCTTTTCCCTCTCTGGTATCACCTGAGCACTTTGTGATAGAGGAATTGATATTCTACCCTGATACATGGATTCCTGGAAGGTTTTCCCCTGAAGGTTTCCTTCTGCACTGCTATCAGCTGCTGCTAGGGCCACAGCATTAACCTAGAAGTTCAAGTTTATATTATGAAGGCTAATTGGTGAAACCTGGGATGAGCCACCCTGAAACCCTTGGCTCATTTGATGGGTATACTCTCCTCAGTTCCCTAAACGACTTCATATGGCGACCACTTGCTGCATGTGAGAGCGATTCATCTTCCTTTGCCTTCACCGTACTCTTATTCCACAGCTTATTCTTCACACTTTATCTGGACGGAGACATCATGCTGACAGCCTGTTACAAGGACGTCCTGGTGGCAGCCCAAGGGTCATCTTTCTATGGTATCTATATTCTAATTACTCTGCTGGAGACTTGCTTGCTTTTTCTTTACTATGATTTCAGACCCACCACAATACAAATCTTTTCTAGTGGTCAGGTTCACTGAGTCACAGATGTTGATCTGCAAGAACACTAAGTAGAACAGCCAGCATTTTATACCTAATGACTATGAAAAAAACTCCATTTCCATTTACAGGCCTCTCAAGACCTTCCCTTTGTAGCATTTTGCCAAACATTTAATTATTAATTCCTTCTGTAGTTCTCATTGCCCTGCCTTTAGTACATTACATTCTGCCCCTGAGACATCTCTACATGACCAGAACAGATTCTGTCACAACTTGCCCGGTTTCTGGCATGGTTACGCGCCCTTTGTCCTGTTTACTGCTTTTTTGCATTCACATATGACTTGTTTCCTTTTTTTATTCCAAGTAGTGCATTAATATCTCGTTCTGCTTGCCTGTTTGGTTGCAAAATCTGTTAACATTTTCCTAGTGAGCAATATCAAATCTCTCCAATCTTCTGTTAGTCATCGCTGTTGATAAGCCAGTTCCTGTTTTCTTCTTAATGGGAACTTTTTGCCATTTCTCCATGTTTGTGAATGTGCCTTTTTATTTGCATTGCACTGTTTAATTGCATTATGATACTTCAGAAATCCGCTACAACGGCTCCGAAATTTGATATGATTTGCCATTTCTTGTGAACAATTTCTGAACAGAAGTCACCTACACATCAACTCGCTCAACTATCGATGTCCTTTAACATCAGATCAGGTCTCTTCAATCTGCCTTGATGCTGTCCACTAAGGGTAATCACGTCACGTGACGAAACAGTACAATGCCGCTTGGCTTTCATGTCGTCAGGGTTTAAGGTTCTTAAAGTCACTCTTCCTTCACAACCTTGCCTGGTTATATATTTCTAAAATGCTTAGTAATTACCTGCACGTGAATAAGAGCACTGCAGATTCATTTTAAGGTGTCTAGATACCTTTGGGTGGGGTTTATTTGGCTATAAAAGTATTACAGTAGTCTCTATATTCAAATGTCACCCCGTTCTTCTGCTTCGTAATTTCTGCCATGTTGTTAGAGATCTCAAAGTAATCATAGAAGTACAGTATCTCACAAAAATCCTACAAAATCTTTCTGCAAAGTGAAAAAAGGAAGTTATATTTAAAGTCACACCAATAATGATGATGTCTGCCCTGAGTATTGTATATGTTTTGTCTGATTCTAGATTTATTGTCATTCCCAGTATCAAAAATCAAGTGCAGGACAGGGGAATACACTAAGAACCTAACTTTATATACAATGCATACCTTGTATCTACTCTTATACACCATATTTTAGGCACACACACCAAACAGATATACAGTGTGTGTTAAATTTCATATTATAACCCACCTGATTCAATTTGTCCATCAATTGTCCTAGACAGAAGATACACAGATCTCTAAGAAAATTAAAGTAGGCGTGTCTTAACCAAAGTTTCAAATCCCACGAACACTGTGACACTGCTACCTACCATGTCATTGTAGGATGTTGTAACAGATGGACCAGAAAGAATTATACACCTACGAAGTGAAGGTATATGCTAGATATATATCTACAGCGTGAGTCTACCTTAGATGTACAATCTACTCCAATTATTTTTGCATTGTGCAAATGCGGAATTAGTTAGCACCAAGGCTAAACAGGATTTAGGAAAGCCAGAGCTGTCTGATACACACTGCTCCAGCCCTAATAAGATCTAAGTCTGTTAAGAGGTTAATTTTAGCCATCAGTAATTGTGTTGCACAACAGCAGGGACTACCAAAGTGCCGAGGCACGCAAGCGGAAGGCGGGATTAGCCACCGAATAGCAGTTTTACTGACGCAAATACAGATTTGTTTGCACACAGACGCAAAGCTTTAAATGACTTCTAACCATCCGGCATGTTTGTCCTGGAATAACATTTGCTCGCCTTCATAAAGTTAAACTGAAATGTTCTGGATAGAAATCAAAAATCAGTATGTTTAATCCCACTAATCATCGCAAACAGTTTGTGGTGGATCAGATGTGGTTGGTTTCTGAATGCTAGCTGTTTATATTCTGCAAAAATTGTAAAGGAAATCTAATGAATTAAAAGCTTGCAAAAATAAAACATGTATCCACTCTGCCAGCAATTCAAAAAATTCAACTGAGGTTTACAAACATAAGAGGCAGCTATGGCATTGCATTAGGATTAAAAATGACTAAAATACTAAAATTAGCCCCGATGCAACCGATGCTTAAACATGATCTTATCATAGTTGAAGGACTGCATTCTTGCAGGAAGATCTGTATGAGTTACCTGCTAGAATTTCATGGTGGTGCATTGGCCAGATGTGATGTTTTGGAACAATACAGATTGTGGCCAGCGGCCAGCATCGGCCTGTTACTCAGGTTCTATCAAGATACTTGCATCAGCCTGATATTCAACTTAATCAAAAAACATGCAAAACATTTACAAACGCTTAACTTTCCACTTTACCTGTCGTGATGTTGTGATCAAATGAAGGGTCTCTGCTGTAGATAATTATAAAACCATAGGCATCAACTGAGACTATGGAGCAAAGGATTATCAGATCACAGTTTGGCCATCCAGAGATCCATTGCTACTTCCAGTCCTTTACCAAGCTGAGATCCGACACTGGCTGCGAATCGTTATTCAATTTCCAGAAATCGATATGCACAGAGTCACATTCACATGCACAGGTCAGAGATTGGGATCAGTATTCACAACCGAACCATCTATAGATGGAGGTAAAAATGGCCAAGCAGCTTCTGCATAAGGTGGAGAGGGAGGAGTCATGCACCCAGATTAGGAGTAAGTAACAAGTGCAATCCTTTAGACTGTATCCAGGTCATACATCTCTAGACCTTTCACTATTGCTTGGTTTGAACTTTTGTTCTAAACAGTGTTAAAGAGCGAAACTTGATGCGGTCTTCATATAAAGGATTTGTACTAGAATAAGAAAGAACAAATACTTCCCACAGAATTATTTCATTTGTATTCAAGGTACTGAAAAAAAGAAAAACATATGTACAAATAGGTGTGAGCTCCGAATAGTTCAAACATGGATTTTAATTATGCAGTACAACTATTCCTGTTAGTATGAATGAGAGGGGGGTGGGGTCCGGATTGGAGTTTTATATAGGATTATATTGTAATGATGTTGTACCAGATTTAACTCAAAAGCATCTTTCATTGATTGTTCATTTTCATTCAATTGCATAATTGACCCCTCTTTATATAATGCTGCAGAACTTCTCAGAAATCCACTGACTGAACCAGAGTTTGGTGTATAAATGTTGGTTTAATTTAACTGGCTAATGTCAGAGGTGTAGAGTACCTGATAATCATGTTCAAAGTCACCGATTCCAATATGATGAGTAAAAGTCTTTGAGTATTTGACTTGAAAGTACGTTTGAAGTTGCACCAGTTTTCAATACCAAGACACACGTTAGTAAAAAGCCAAAAACAGTCGATTTGTGAGGTTTTATTTCCTAAAGAACAAATCAAATGGTACACTTCAACACTGCATTAACCATCAACACAACAACCTCTTCAACACGCCAGAATGCAACAAAGATCCAACATGTCGTTAAAAAAAATCTAATAATAAATAAAGCAATAATTTAAAAAAAAGGGCTCTTTAATTAACAAATAAAATCACAATATTATGTTACAAAATAGAAAAAAAACTGTATTTCATAGCCAAATAAAATAGAAGAAAATCATTGTAGATTAAAACCAAATATTCGGAAGTGACTGATTTGATGCAGCTCTCAGTCTCACAGAGGGGAAATATTTTTATATTAAAAAAAAGAAAAGTTGCTTAATATCTTTGATACTCAGTAAAACTAGAAAGTATGCAAAAAAAATTACTTAAGTGCAGAAATGAAATACATTTACTCAAATACTTTACACCACTGGCTGATGTTACATACCCTCACAATATATGATAGATAACACATACATCAATTATGGGACACGTCTCAATTGAAGGATTGGAATATGGAATTCTGAATGTAATGACTCTGTTGACCTTCAATGGACATCATAAACATGAAATGACATGATGTACAAAGTGTATATTATCAGCCGCACTGTACTGTATGTCTGTGTTGTTTTCGACACACTAACTAACTATTTAAAACTTGGAAATATTTCAAAGCAACAGAGTTCAGAATCCATTTTTAGGTAAAATAAAGAAGTGATTCCTTTTTGATAAATATTTTATTGAACCGTGATTTAGGGCAGTGCTTATCAACTATAACAAGTGCTATGTACATGTTTAGGATGAAAATGTACATTACATTTAAGGCATTTGGCAGGAATTATTTATACAACTGCATGTTTTGTATCACAGCATTCCTTTTCTATACCCCAAGTTCCTATGAATGAGTCGTTACTATAGAAACCATAAAATAGCATCATATTAGAACTGTGATTTACTTTGCCATGCAGCTGTCGAAAACTCATCAACTTTCATCACTCATCGCTCATCACTCATTTTCTTATAATAGAAAAATGGAAAGAAATGCGCTTTATACTTGTCACATGTCAATTTTAACAGGACAGTGAAATTCTTTCTTCACATATCCCAGTGAAGCTAGAAAGCTGGGGTCAGAGCTTAAGGTCAGACAGGATACAGCACCACCGGAGCACAAAGGCTTAAGGGCCTTACTCAAGGGCCCAGAGATTAAGCTGGGTGATACTTGGGCTAGAAAAGCCCTGACCTTCAGATCAGTAAACCAGAGCCTTAACCACTGAGCTACCAACTCCCCTAATAGTGATGTAGTATAAAAATCCATGGTCAGACCAATATTTGTATAATGTTTCACTCCTGGATATTCAGATAGCAATACAACAACAGTGCAATTAAAGCAGTGTGAGTCAGATGGAAAGCTTGGATACTGTATCTGCTGCCCACCTTCCCTAGTCCTGTTCTGACCAGAGCTCTTCGCTCACATCCACCTGACTTAAGCTACGATTAGCAGATGGGTTATAAAGTAATCTGGCCTAAGAGTCGCAAATCCGACACGCTCACACGGAGTTGAGAGTGCAATGGGGCGGGGGGGGAACACTGCATGCATGGAGATATCAAAAGTGAAAATGCATAGATAGATGAAATAGGATTCAAGAGTGTCACTGCTGCCATGGCAACCACTTGAAGAAGTGATTTGCTTGACCGTTTCATCAAGCTCTTTCATAAGGCTTTTTTTTACTGCCATTGGAGAGACACTTCATCAGCAACCGACATCACATTAACAGCGTCTAGAATGGCAATGCAAATCTTCTCTACGTCGCAATACTAGTTGTTGCTATGGCAACGCTCGGCCGGTTCTCTCTCTCTCTCTCTCTCGATTGGTGTTTTGCTGATGGAGGTGGAGAACGCTGTCTATTCCGCTGGCCCAAAATCACCTCAAAAAATGTTCAGTCGCAATGATTTAATACCAGGGGTGTAACGATACACAGAAATTACAGTTCGGTATGTCCCTCAGGTTTTTAAGCAACGGTTCGGTTCAACTCTTGGGACAGTCAGGGGGAAGAAATGCAAAACATAAAATTGCTTGTTGTTTTTTATTAGAGCAGTTTATATTGTTTATACTGTTTACATTTTTAAAACAATTTTAAATGAAATGTCTGCTTGGTTAAATAAAATATAAAATAATATTTTAGAATATTTTATACAAAAAAATATTTTTTAAATATATAAATATATATATAAAAAAATTATAACTCAAATTAATGCAATGTATGTAATGCGAATATTATATTGATTAAATTAAGTAATTGAATTATGTGGCACAAATTAAATTGATTCAATTAAATAAAATTAAGACTAAAATTAGACCCCATTTGTACATACAGATGTGTATATAATTGTGTGTACAGTATGTGTGTGTGTGTGTGTGTGTGTGTGTGTGTTTTACATTTAATATTTAATTTTCTACAGATATGATCTTCTTAACTGATCTACTTATTTCAGCAGACTTTAACAAATGTCTTCATTCCCTCCATCCTTCATTCATTCACTCCCTCGATATGTGGAATTGTCAGGATTTTCTCCTTTCGAGAAAAATCCTTGAAACTGGACATAAAATGCTAAAGAATCTATATCGCTAGACTGTCGTAAAAACGTTGGCGATGGCAGGAAGTGGCAGCGATTTCGCACAAGCGTAAAACAAAATGACTTTTACTTTACAACGTGCTTCAAATGGCATTTCGGCGCACTACCGCACTACTATTTCCGGTATTGAGCGAGTACCCACGGTGACTGCACTAACTCTAGTTTCTTTTTTTTTTATACCCCTGGCATTGTTGTGTATGTTTTTAAGTATAATAATAATAACAATAAACAACTCGCGGTTAATACGTTTGCGAGGGAACTCGGGTTTTAACTAGGTTTCGTACGTTAAAAAGATTACATTCGGTACACATGTCAAGAAGAAATCAAGAAGAAGCTTTTATTGTCATTTCAACCATATATAGCTGACGCATTACACAGTGAAATGAAACAACGTTCCTCCTGAACCCTGGTGCTACATACAACAACAATCACAGAAAACAGAAACGGTTGCATACTATGTGTACCGTTACATACACATCAAACCAGTTAGCTTGTGGCCTTGTGCCCAGTAAATGGGGCATTGTCATACTGGTGGAGGCCACGCCCATCAGGATAGGAATGTTTCATTATAAGATAAAGGTGAACAGTTTTATTTGCGGCTTCCTTCTGAGTGAAAAAAGCTCATCACTGGCTTTATAAATTGTACAATTCTTCTGGTGTGAATGGGTGCACTCACCCACTTGATTCAAATGACCTTCATTCCATTTCTTTTTCAAATACATGTAAAGCAGTGTGTGTGTGTGTGTGTGTGTGTGTGGGTGTGTGTGGGTGTGTGTGGGTTTTGCACTACTGAACTCTTAAACATGCATTTGTCTGTGGAATGAGTTTTATTCACCCATATGTATACACATTCTCATCGCCTGAATAGAAGTCTTCTGGTTTTCAGTTACTTTAAGAACAATGACTTGTAATGAACTCCATTGTACCTAAACCTGAGACTCCCTCGATTCCACCTCACGCACCCGAATGATTAAATGTAGTTTCTCTCATCTCGGAGCTCCTCTCCTAAAAAAATGTGCGTTTCAACAAGAAGTCAATAGACACAATCGCATTCGAACATGACCCTACACGCATGCAGCCTCATCTCCAGTTCAACCCTTCCGATAACGCAGATATTTGCATGCTGAAAGATAATAGCCATTTGCATGCCGTGACTCAGCAGCTCCTTCGTCCCATGTGTGCTAAAATTTTCCCTCAGGCTTTCTTGCCTTGCTACATTCAGAGGACATCCTCTGCATGCACATAGTTACTTAAAGGGACACGCAAGGGGTCTTGATCCCTCTTGACCCCGCCTTAATCTCAGACAGGATCATCAATCAGCTCTTGTAGAACCCGGACAAAGAAAAAACTCCTAATAAATCCTACCACCATTCATTCTCCTGGCGTCGTCACACCTCTTGACGTCAGTATACAGAATAAACATTGTGAGAGTTTAGGAGCGTAAAAACAAAGGTTATTATTCCATCTGGGGGAAATACAAGTGAAGGGAGAGGGTTACTGAGGCTTTTAATTACCATGTGTTTTGAACTCGCAATGATGGATGAATGGTACCGAATACGATATTGAGCTCTTTCGTCCAGTTCGTCTGCGCAGTTTTTGAAATCGTTAATCATCAGAGCCGACGTTAATTCTTAATGACCAGAATTAAAACAGTGAGCTTTAGCTTGTGAAAAAAGGCTGTGGGCCATGATAAATATTAAAAGATTGCACAAAAATTATTTTAAATGAAATCCTGCTCAGTTGAATACGTTTTAGCCCTTTCAGACAAATTGCCAGATTCGGGAGCTCAGCATGAATCAACTGTTGGCTGATGTTATTTCATACGTTTTCATTATTCAAAAAGCACAACAGTTTTATAGCACGAGGTGGATTACATGCAATCGGACTTCTGATGCGAGCGCCGTTCAAATATCCATTTTTAAGAGACGAATTAGCGCTTTATAGATTATACACGAACACAAAGGATGAGCTTATGGATCGCTGGCAAGCACAAGAGTACATACTGTTTTTATACTGAGTTTATACTGTAATATATCAACGACCTGAACCATTCAGAACCTGGATGAATGGCCAGAAGGTAATTCTGAAGTGCGACTGAGACCGTAGAGGTCGGATCAGTTATATATCACGGTTATAAAACATGGCCTGAGACAAAAAAATTCTTGTCTGTGCATGTATAGGTGCAAACAAGTTTAGCAAGACACAGTATCATATCACGATAACCGGCTCGCTGATGCTGATGATCTTAAGATTTACGATTGTGCTGAGGAATTATTATGTATGGTACTTTGCCTAAAAAACTAAATTGGAGGCGAGAGATTCTGTAAGACAAAAAAAAATACATACCTGTAAATTGTTACACTTTTTGAGTTTACAAAGAGCAGCTTCGACCCCGAATTTATTTCTGAGTAGTACATCAGGCAGATCAGAAATTCATACATACGTGTAAAGTCAATGAGTTGCACTCTATCACTATTGTCCAGTTTATCACTATTGACCATTTCTGAACGATTCATTTATTTTTTAACGAATCTTTAATGTGCTTCAGAAGAACGAATCATCTCAAAGAGCGATTTGTGCATTTTCTACTGGACGCACTCCTGCATGAGCAAAAGGTTATGGAAACGGAATTGAGTAGTTCACCACCAATGAGTCTTCTGGACCGAGTCGTTCATTCCTTTATCACGTGACTCCCATAGACGCTATGCAATGCTTTACACAGTAAACAGAATTGAGTAGTTCATCTCAAAAGTCATTTGACTTCCAAAGACGCAAAGAATAGATCAGGTTTATTTGTCAAAATCTTGACATTATTGTCCAAATAATTATGGGAGTCACGTGACAAAAAGAATTAACAACACGGACCAAAAGAAATGAGAGATGAGCTCATTCTGTTTATCAAAATTTTCTTTAACTGCATTGTCATATTTTCATTATTGGAACTATAGTTGTTAACGTTGGTGTATATGGACATGCCTGAGGATCTGCTTTATTAAAAGTGTAACATTTTATTTTATCTCTGATCAAAGGAACAAGATTCAAAGAACTATATTGCCAAAAGTATTGGGTCACCTGACCTTTCCTGCTAAATGTGGATGCTGGAGGCACTCATTTGTACAGGACGTCTTTAGATGCGCTATAATAAAAGTTTGCATTCGCTTGAACTTGAAAACCCAAACCTGTTCCAGCATGGCAATGCCCCTGTGTGAAAAGTGAGCTCCTTGAAGATCTGGTTTACATGCTTTGTAGAGGAAGATCTTGCTGCTATAGAGCTCTGATCTCATCCCTACTGAACACCTATGGGATGAATATATACACTGTCTCCTCACCTACATCAGTACCTGCCTTTCATAACACCCTTGTGGCTGATGAAACAAATATCTATAAGCGCACTCCAAAATCTAGTGGAACATCTTCCCAGAAGAGTGGAGGGAATTATAAGAGCAGATTACAGATACCGTACTTATGACCAGGTGACCCAATACTTTTGGCAATATAGTGTATGATCGCTCACATCAGTATATGTGTATAAAATATTACTTTATGTTATTCTCAATCCAATTGTTAAAGTTGCCCACTCGTGTGTACACAGTGTACAGGTGTGGATCACAATTTTGGAGATTGTAGCCAAAGCTCGCCAGGCCCATCAGCTCCCAGATAGACTCAAAAACACTTTCTTCTCCCCTCCTGTTCTGTGAGACAGTAGGCACTAGTATGATTCCCCCTGATCTTGCAGGACACACTGTACTAATAGGATGTTGCCTCCCACACAGCATATTGTCAGTAATGCTATTGGGAAGGCCTTGTTTAGCATACTGTCTTTCACACTGTAACACATCAGTCAGTTCAATAGTTCCAGTCTGAGCCACCTGAGAGCCCGTTTCACGATTTTCTGCTACAGACCAGCCAGTAATGTAGGCCTGGTTCACAGTTAGCTCCCCTTCCTGCAGACGAGGCAAGCACACAGGGGAAACCAACTCGCTGATCCTGGCCTTCTCCGCCATCTTCAGAATAGCTAGGTCTGAGTGAAACCCAGTAGGATCATAGCCGGGATGAACCAGGATCTCTGAGACCTGTGGAGAAAAAGGCAGAAGATGTCATGCACTACTATAGATGTAGCGTGTGAGAAGCAGCCGCAAGATGTTGAAAGCTAGATCTTTATTAAATGGGATTCAAAGATTCGAGAGTGTCTTCGCTGCCATAGCAACAACTTGCAATGCTACCGAGATCAGATTTGCTGGCCATTTCATCAAGCTTTTTTTGTACTGATTTTCTATTGCTTTTGGAGAGACACTTCAACAGCAGCGGACTTCACATTAACAGCATCTAGGCTGGCAGTACATATCTTCTGTCGCTTGCTATACTAGCTGTTGCTATGGTGGTGATGACAAATGGAAACTTAAGGAGGTGACACTCGGCTGGATCATTCTTTCAATTGGTGTGTTGGTGTTGGAGTGTGCTGGAGATTATGTTGCTCGATCAAATGTTACGTTGCTTCATTTAATACATGCAGTTTGCGCCCTTGTGGCCTGGAGATGGGGTACTGTTAACCTGAAAAAGAATAATCCCATCAGGATGGAGAAGGCTGAACAGATTGTTCTGATTAGCAATAGGCAAGTAAGAGGACAAGTGAACTAACAAATAACCCCCACAGCATTAATGGGGCAAATAATGTATAATTAAAAGGTGTGAGCCAATACTTTTGTCCATTCACACACACACACACACACACACACACACACACACACACACACACACACACACACACAAATTAAATTATTGCCAGTTCTATTCTCTTAATTTCATATTGTTTCTAAACGTGGGCTCTTGGTAGCTTTAAATCCATGTCGCTTAAAAGCTGTTGCTTTTGAAGACATAAATCACGTCGGCATTTTCACATCCTTTGATTGGACGGTCTGAGAGCGCACTAGTCGGATCTCGCAAACCGCATCTGTAGCAAACTACACAATCTCACAATCTCTTTTATTTTTTACATTCCGCAACTGATAGAGGAAAATAAATCTATTTGGTCACAGATACACTTACAAGGACATTTAAAAGACGAACTTAAAAAAAAAAAAAAAAAAAAAAGCTGGACATCGTGAGGAAAGGTCGGTCCAAACAGTTCAAAACTGTTGTCAGGCTTTTTCGTGAACCAGTTATACTTTTGCATTTTCTTTCCTGTGACATTTGCACAAAAACACACAATTTGTCTTAATTTCAAATCCCCAGGAAAACGTTAATGCACAGAAAAAATGCACAGTAAAAACCTGGGTTTATTTTATAATAAATATCGAATATCGAATAAATAACCAATATCGAAGCTTCTGCTAGAGATGACGTATGCGGGCGGTGCAGCTGCGGCTACAGTGAAATGAGACGTGTTGAATTGGGTTTATTGGGTTTCTTGTTTTAGTAACGTCATTCATTCATTCTGACTGTATGAGATTCCTGTCTGTTATGCAGCGCTCTGTTATACTGCGTTTCTCTATAATATATTGATGGTTTCTATAGACGTGCCGTCATAATAATAGTATTAAGAGGTGGATGATTCATGTAGGACACCACTGAAGGCCTCGAGGTGAAATGCACAGCCTGCTACAAACTACAAATACAGATGTCACTGCAGTCATCATTGCAAACGAATGAATATATTCATTCCTTCGTAGGCATCAATCATGTCATCTTGACACAAAATTGAGGTCAACTAGGCCTTCTAATTATACCGGAGAACATGCTAAGATGTTAATTGTATAATTAGAGCATTCAGCACACCAGCCTTTCTTTGTGTCTGTACTCATCTATTCAAATTCTTTTGGTTCTTCACCTGTCTCTTATCTGTGTATATTAGGGGTGTAAAAGTACACAAAATTCACGGTTCGGGACGTACTTGGTTTTTCAGTGACGGATCGGTACAATTTCGGTACGATCAGGGGGAAGAAATGCAAAACATAAAATTGTTTGCCGTTTTTTTTTATTTTTTATTAACGCAGTTTATTATCGTTAACATTTGCGAACATCAACAGTTTACATTTTAAAAACATTTTTTAATAAAATGCCTACTTGGTTAAAGATATAAAATAAAACAAATACAATTCATTCAATACACTTTTTATTATATTAATTAAACTGAGTAATCGATTTAATTGGCACAAATGAAATTGATTAAATAAATAAAATAAAAAATATTAAATTGTTTACATTTATTCAGCCACGGCCGAGTTAGCGATATGGATTCATTTCATGCATGCGCAAAACAAATGTTTTTACGGAGCGAGTTGCCACGGTGACACTGCGCTAACTCTAGTTTCTTTTTATACCCCTGGCATTGTTGTGTATGTTTTCAAGTTTAATAATATGAATTAAAAAATGCGCTGAAAGTGTGAGGCGGAGACTAAACAAACTTGCGGGCCGCCACTTAAAACGTTCCTGAGAGAAACTCGAATTGCATCTATGTTCCGCATGTAAAACGGATTGTATTCCTGTTACACCCCGTTACAATCCTGTTACAACCGTTACTATATTATCTATTATAAGGATACACACAAACTTGTCATTCTCAAAAAATAACTAATAACTAAGAAAAATAAAAAAAATTCCCAATTGAAAAAGAATTGTTGTTGTTTCATATTTTTAAGAATATACTCTTTTGCTGGAATGTATATCGCATTAAAATAAATGCAGCGTGCTGTGTTTGAGTACATATTTTATGTAACAGGTATTTACTTTACTACATTTTGCATAAATGACAACTATGAAATGACCATGCTGAAGGTAATACATTAAGACCACTGGATCTTTCAGGGTCCAAATGTCTGAGAGAACTAGAAAAACATTTTCTTTACAAATGAGGTAAATGACAAGAACTTGAGTGAAAAGGAAAATATATGGTATTTAATAAAGCGTGCACTAGAGCTGACATGAACTCTATAAGTGAATGCATGTACATTATGATTTATCTTATATAAAATCTATGTGTGTCATCTGAGCATGTGCCACAGTAAAGAAAATCAGCCATAAGGAAAATCAGACATTTTGTTCTGTAGTATATAAAATAGTCAGTATTATAATGTTTGGCTATATTTAA
Organism: Silurus glanis; assembly: GCA_014706435.1. Lineage (NCBI taxonomy): Eukaryota > Metazoa > Chordata > Actinopteri > Siluriformes > Siluridae > Silurus > Silurus glanis. The sequence goes on from JAAIIK010000009.1 coordinate 1,743,287, forward strand.
AAAGGAAGCTAGAAATACTGGTGAATGTTAAATATGAATCACAATGTTAAAGATTATTTTGCGATACGTTTCGAAAAGATGTATCCTTTTGTTCACTAAATATCAAACATTTCAAAATGAATTTTCTTTATCAGATTTTTAATATGATCTCAGATTTTACTCAGAAGTGTTAAAGAACGTTGACCAGTGTTCCTATCCTTTCTTTTCTTCACATGTGCCTGGTTCATCCAGACGTCCCACCTGTGGATGGAGTCCCTCCCAATTGAGACCACTCTGTACAGCTGGTGATGGTTCCACACCTACAGCCTAACAATCCATGAAGCTGCTGTGCAACTCAAGAACTTTAAGGATGGATTTGGACTGTAATTGATATCAACAGTCCACTACAATGGCTCAGTACCACAAGTTGCATGAATAGTTTAGCATTTACGCATCTATTACTACACACCTCGACTGCAATGAATGGACATTCGGTGCCACCCAGATGAGGACTGGTTTCTTTTTGAGTCTGGTTCCTCTCAAGATTTCATCCTCATACCATCTTAGGGATTTTTTCCTTGCCAAAGTCACCACTGGCTCGCTCAGCAGGGATAAACAATAAACGTACACGTTCTTTTATATAACCTTATTACTGCTTTATCTGTGTAAATCTGCTTTCAGACAATGTCCATTGTAAAAAAAAAAAGCGCTATACAAATAAAATTGAATTGATCAGTATGGGGTATTATACTGTAATTTGTTAATATTGTTAATGTATAAATTTTGCAGTATATGTGGCAAAGGGCGCGTGGATGAGTGCCGGTTCGTGAGTGGAGGGCGGAGCCAGAGAAAAAAAAACGAGCGGTAAGAAGCACACGAGAAGCTGATGAGACAAATCAGTGTGTGCTGCTTCAGTGGACAGTCGTGCCGATAAAAGGACAAGAGACAAAATTGGGCTTTGAAACACCAAAAACACAGAGACAAATGAATAAGGCAACTCACAAGGTGGGAGATGTGCACATTCTGGCAGCGTCCCAACATATTGTACCGCATATATACATACGCTGCTTGTGCAAATTTCGTCATATTGTTATCATCATCGTAAGATCGCAAAATCAAACAATAGTTGAACAACTCGGGGTTATGAATTTCTACCTTCATGTGCTGAAGCCTCTTCTTCTCCCCCAGCACTACTTTTAGATCAGCCATGTTGTTATGTAGGGACAGTCCAGGCTCGGTGACACAGTGTGCTGGCACTAGAACAGCATGCGGGCTCACCAGCGCACCACTGCACACCAGATGCCACGTCTCCTCCTTGCTTTTCTCCTGCCAGTCGTCATAGTCGTACTCGGAATACATGTCCCCTCGTCTGTTGCTCCTCCCTGTAGTGGGACTGGTGTGGTCGGGGAGACGGTGGTAAATGGCTGCATGCCATGGCCAGTGAGTTTGTGCCAGGTTCTGAGGTTTGGCTAAGAGTTTACCACAGACTGCAAAGAAGAAGATTTGGTTGTAATTACAGTGAAATGAAAAAAATCTAAGTCGGACACTGACTGGCAATTTTAACGATTATAAAAGAAAAAGACTGAATTGACTAGAAATAGGTATGTAGAAATGATGAAGCATACTGTAGGTTGGTGTGGTATTTTAAACCACCGTTTGCCGACCCCGCAAACATCCCGAAACTTCTAGAGACGTACCAGCGCCATTTGCATCCTACTTTATGTGGAGTTTCGACACTGGACCTCTTTGAGTGTTTAAAGGCTCTGGCATGCAGAAGCTGGTGTTGGATCTGTGATGATCGCAAATGTTGAGCTATTTTATGAGTTGCTCAGTAGCTCCTGGTTCCATAACCTTAAATTACTGTATAAGACGGTAGAAAGGACGTGACTCATAATCACACACTCCAGTGCTCATGTTAGTTCTCACCCTCCAGTGTTCTGTATTGTTTAAAGACTATAATCACACTCTTGATGTCACCCAAATGAGGATGGGTTCCCCTTTTGAGTCTGGTTCCTCTCAAGGTTTCTTCCTCATAACATCTAAGGGAGTTTTTCCTTGACACACATCGTTCACCTCAACTGTTGATTTCTGTAAAGCTGCTTTGAGACGATGTCTGTTGTGAAAAGCGCAATAGAAATAAACTTGACTTGACATGGCTACAGTAGCGTTTGGCAATACTACTATCCGTATTTATAATTCTACATGCATGAAATTACACTCGTATAACTTCTAACAATAACCAGATGCCTTATAACCACTTCCATAGCTATAATTGGTTTCATCCGTTCAACCGTGTCAGGTGCATACGTCACCATTTAATGAATTTTGTGAACCAGATTTACAATGTGGTCTCACTGCATTTCATTTTAAATCTCACTGCATAAATCGCAGGTATTCCCCGACTTACAGTGAAACTATTGTAAGTCGAGACATGTCCTTGCCTACCCAGAAGTCTTAAAGAACGGTGACCTCCTCACCTCACCTACATCAGTACCTGATTTTACTACTGACTACAAATGTCTAAAAACACATTCCGAAATGTGGTGGAACATTATTTTAATAATTGTATTTATTATTATAATAATAGGAAATGAGTAAATGGGGATTACTTGTGGAATATAGTGTTCAAAAAGCACATAGCAAACTTATGATGTGTGGATGTATGAAATACTTACAATTCAAACTAGAAGAACATATTGTATTTTTCTTACTATGATTATGTATTTTCATTTTGTATTCGAGGAAGTAGGAAGTGCTAGCTATATGATTGTATTAGCTTATGGCAGTTCTTTGGTACTATCTTTACCTTAATTTCATGTTTAGGATTAAATTGGTGAATTAAATCTGTGTATCTCTGACTTGGTGACTTGGTCTTGTCTTTTTTCGCATCGTCTAACTTCCAAAAGTCAACACAGATTATTAGATTGAGGTACTGAATCATGCAGTAGTTGTTTTTTTTTTTTCGCTAATATGCGTACAATAGTGCCAATAAACGAAAGTAATATAAAAAAATGTAGCCTAAATCACATGCAAGAGGTAGAAATGGATTTTTTATAGTTAAAGCTATGTTTGTATGTAATGTTGTGTATGTTATGTATTACGTTTTCTCTATAGACCTTCATTTTCTCAGTTGCTTTGGAGCATTTCTGGTGAATGAAATGAAATTCCTCAGAATTACTTGTTCAACCTCCACATCAAACGAACACTATTACAGTACAGTAAAAGTGTGAATCCTGTCTGGTCTCTTCCAATGAATATAAATACATTTGTTCTGTTGAAATTCATAGATGCCAAACAAGAAATTCAACTTTGTGCAATTTTCAATCACTGTGATCTAAACCGTAAACTGTGCGCCGTCTTACTGAACGTGACTAAACATTTTGACGAGCTCGTTCGTAAGCAATGACAAAAGGACTTGATGGCGATGAGATGTTCATTGACACAAATACTTACTTTTGAGAGATGAATTAAGTAGTTTGAGAAAAGTACAAGCTTTTGATTTTTTCACATGATTTTTTTCATTATACCAGTTGCAATTCTGCTTGTATGTGCCTGAATATGTGAGTGCTGCCCCCACCTGGTATGCAGGTGACATGGCGTCCGCTCCACTTCCCAGTTTTTAGACATGTTCGACTTGAACTTCCAGAATACTGGTACAGAGAAGAGATGCACTCATACTCAATGCTTGTGTAAAGGGGGTGAAAACCGGTGGGTAAATCACCCTGCGCCAGTGTCTCAGTACTGATTTCTCTTTGATAAGGCGGGAAGGAGGAGTAAAACCTGTGTAGTGGAGTCTTTCTAAAACCCAAAATAAAACAAAACAGACATTTCAGGATGTGCAGGAAAGTGGTATTTTGCTGTAACATTTATTCCTGCCGTTTTTTTTCTTTACTAAGATATAAAAAAAAACAATAAACTGCACAGAAATATAATTTTTAAATCACTTAACATTTGTTTTACTGCTGTGCCAAGTCTCAAAAAAGCACCAAAATCCGCCATGACGCACACATCTGGCAGTTTAAACCGTCCGTGTGGAAACACAAGAAAAGTTCCGTTTGGCGTCCTGATGATTTACGTAATTTGAAACTCCATAATTACTTGTAAAAGTTTACAAGAATATTTTGTCTTTATGCTCTATGTTGAGTTTGGTTTCACTAATAATAAACTTACATTTGCATAAAGCGTCCATAGTTGTCCATGTGCGTGTTGGTTAGAGTATTAAAAACTTGAAATGAGTTCATTAAAGGTACATTTAGTACAGAAAAAAATGCGATTAATCACGAGTTAACTCATGCAAATAATCACGCTAAAATATTTTATTCGCTTGACAGCGCTTATATATATATATATATATACACAAAAGGTGGTATCAAAGTTTCGCAACAAGGTGGTAACAATGGTGTCATTGGTGCTATTTTGACTGTGTGCTTTCCCTCTGTGGCGTTTGACATGACATACGTTTGACATATAACGATGCTGCAACAAGTTGTTCAAGGTGTCTTGAGTGGTACACGCTCATCAAGAGCGGAAGAACCTCAATGGAAGATGACGAGAGATCAGGAAGACCTTCAACGAGCTCAACCCCCGAAAAAGTTGTTATTGGCAACTTGTGCATGATGATCGTCGGAGAACAATCCACATGATTTCACTTTCACACCCTTTGCTTCAGCGCAAATCTGGCTAAAAGGTCGCTTTTTTAACACATTGCAGAGATCCAGTGCGAATCGCAGAAGGTGCTTGACACGCTTCGAAAAGAAGACGTCCAGGACGTATTGCAGAAGTGTCAGGAACACTGGGAGCGCTGTATTACTGTGCAAGGGGACTATTTTAAAGGTGATAGTGTAAAGGTAAGGGTGATAGAGCGTTTCTCAAAACTTTTTGATACCAAATCGTGTATAAGCATATATATTTATATATATATTTTCTATATGAAAGCGTACCGTAAATAAATTTGTGGCTTCAAGACCTTCTGACGCACCAGCTTGGAAATCTTTGGTTCCCGACAAGCTGCAACACAACCATTGGAACATGATTGTTCTGGTTTGGAAATACTGCATGACGCACTGTATTTTGAAATGTCAAAAAAGACAGATACCTTTGATACACTGTGGCTGTTTGCCACTCCAGGTGCCATCGAGCCGGCATGTTCTTTTGGCGTTTCCACTGAGTGTATATGAGTTATTGCAGGAGAATTCTATGCTCTCAATAGCACCATCTGAGCTGATAAATTTTACTGAGTATCCGTGAAGTAGCTGTGATACCGGGGGACATTGTTTCCTAATGGTGTCGACCTCTAGATTTCCAAATGCACGAAATGAAAAAAGAAACAGATGATGGTTCACAATTCACTGATAGAAACTCATGTTTTATCATACGACACCAAATGTCATAATCATATAATATATCTATATATCTCAACCATATCAACTACTCAGTGGCGGACCGTGTGTTTCACCCCTTGGCCTTTAGCGGTTTTCTTTCTGAATCAATCCACCTCTTAATACCATTAATATGATGCCACGGATATACAGTAGAAACCATCAATATTATAGACATTTACATTTATGGAATTTGGCAGATGCCCTTATCCAGAGCTGCTTCCAATTATGTCATTAATACAAATGAGCAGCTATGGATTAAGGGCCTTGCTCAAGGGCCCAGGAGGGGCAGCTTGGTGGGGCTTGGATTTAAACTCACGACCTTCGACAGGAATTTCATACACAGCTGCACAGTTGCGGTTGTAGTGTAGAGGTTTGGAGTCTTAACTGGGTTTCTTGCTTTAGTAAAATTGTATTCACCCTCCAGATATGAAATGCCTCTCTCTCTGTAATGCCACACGTTGTTATATTGTATTTTTGTATGGTGTTGATGGTTTCTATAATTGCGACGTGATAGTGGTGGTATTAAGAGGTGGATTAAGTCGGTTACGTCCCCACTGAAGGCCCAGGAACCAAATGCATGGCCCGCCACTTGATTAGATAGAGATTTAAACCAATGCACCACACCTGAGAGAAACTCTATGAAATAAAGAAAATATATATTAATTGAAATTAAAATATTGTAGCATAAATTATACATCATTGTGATTTGTGCACCTATAATACTTTTGAAAAGTATATTAAGATTAGTTCAGTGCCATGTTTGTTTGCATAATTATATTTTCTTTGCCACCCCAGAGTAACTGCTGGCCCCTGCCTGGCCACCCCAAACTTTTTTTTGTTTATGTACAGTTTATTTGACTCAAACTTCAAAAACATTGAGAAGCCACCAAGTACACATGCACCAAAATGTTCTACATGTTCCTCACAATCAACCTGACCTTACCTAGAACCTCCCCCTCAAAAAAACAGAAGAGTGACAAATACTCATGAGTTACTGTCCACAACCAAGCATGCACAAATTACACTGAAATCATACCAATCATACCTCTGATGCATGTTGGTGCTGCCCCACTCCAGGTTCCATTAGACAGACACATTCTCCTTGAGACTCCTCTGAGCTTGTATGGTTTATAGCACCGGTACTGAACTCCAGTAGCAACATCTCCATTTTCATACAGCAGTAAATGGTCCCCATGAGCAGGCTTGGGAGGCGTTACACAGCCAGATTCTGCTCGATCGGAAACAAACAAATGGATTTCTTAGGCAGAACAGCAAGGGTGCTCACATTTTGTGCACACAGGAACCTTTAACTTTAATTGTAATTCCCCTGAACCACTAAAAACAGATTTATATAATGAACATAATCCAGGAATTGAAATATTTGCCTCATTAGTCAAATATGTATAATAAACTTTGGTCTATTAATTGGGTCTATAAAGCATTTTATTCTGGAGCTTTTCACACAAATCTCATTCATTCCAAGTTGGCTTTATTTGCAGCAGTGGTGGACATGGAGGTAAATGTAATTCATTACTGTAGCTTTTTCACATATATCTGTACTTTACTGAAGGATTTACATTTGGGGAGACTTTTACTTCAACTTCACTATATTTCAAAGTCAATTTTTATTCAATTACATTTTGCCAAATCAGTCGTTCTTTTTTATTTACGAGGATAAAAACTTTTGAAACACGCAGCGATCCACCAATCAGGGTCGAGCGCTCGCTCTATTTTTAACTTGTTTTGATTGGCGCTTGGTGGAATCTACTGATCACCAACATACAGTTCAGCATCAGTTCAGCAGAACATTTAGAGAGGAATAAATGATGGAAGAAACTCCAGACTCGAACTCGCCACGACACCCGTGGCCTTATTTGCGTGATTTCTTTGAAGTATTCTTAATGTTGGTGGCATCATGTGGCAGCATTTGAGGTAGGATGAGGCAAGTTTAAAGACATCTGAGGCAGGTAGAGTCAGGTTTGAGGACATGTGAAACAGGATGAATCAAGTTTGAGGACATATGTGACAGGATAAATTAATTTAGAGTACAATTTGAGTCAATTTGAGTCGAGTTTCTATCAGGTGAGAAAAAGCAAAGAACATTTTTTTCAAGAACTTACTTAACGATGGTGATCGCTTGAACATTCCGCAGATTTTTTGTTAGAAGAAATGTTTAATGAACCAGTTAATGAATAATAATAAATATTTTTTTGAGCCAACAACATTTTTATATAATTAGGGTTTGGATTAAACCCATTATATGTAACTGACTAGTCCAATTTTCAGATTTCAGCAATAAATTTGAATAACTTTAAAAGAGGTGGGTCATGATTTCCACTGCTGTAACTTTAAGAAGGATCTCACACACACACACCACACACAAAGCAGAGAGTTTAATTGCACCACTCTGCAGCTTTACCACGTTCACATGATTACCGCATGTATTTTTTTTCCACTGATTCAGCGGCACTCACTCTTCTCACACTGTAGGCCTGTGAAACCTGCTTTGCAAGCACAATGGAAAGCCTCAACAGTATCCAGTGAACAAATGCCGCCATTCCTACATGGACTGGGGCTGCACACTGCGAACACGAACACACACACAATATCAAACCAATGAGGACATACATTGTCATGTCTGTAATAAAAAGACCCTTTGTGGTTTTAACCAGACACATAGATACCTGTGTTTGTAAACTGCACCTGAGAGTTCCTGAAATGTTGCAGAGAAACCATCGTAATTATTATAGCCGTCTGACACAAAACGGATGTGCAGAGAGTCTCCAGAGCTCCTGATTGGTGGCGGGATTTTTTCTCCACAGTAGCGACCAATGAGAGGCGAGTGGACGTCGTCGCCATCTCTGAGCTCCACAAAATCGTAGCGACACCTATAATCAAACTCCAGATTTAGCATTGTAAACCTGCAAGAGAAGAATAGCATTCGATTTGATACAAAACTCTGTAATACTTGCTGTTAGGCCATAATACAAAAACAAAAAAAAACAGGAATTACCTGAATTCCATGGTCAACCCTTTCCTGACATGGAGCGTCCAGTCACATTTGGCATTGATTGGATAACTCTCGAGGGTCACATGACCTTGAGGCTTCCGTATAACTTCTCCACATGCTGAATGAGATAATGTAGACACACACAGGCAAAGACAACAAAAATCTTTTAAAAATGTAATAATTGTAATAATTGAAATCAGTGGCGGAAGAGGACACTTACTGAGACAGTCTCCTCCAGACCAGCCCCGACGACACTCAGTGCAGTAACTTCCACTGATGTAAAAATCATCCTGTGCCTGCCATGTGCCATTATTGCATCGTTTACAGTTATCAAACACGCTGCAGCCTGAGAGGGAGAAAAAAAGACCGAAAAAAACAGTCAATTCTTGCTACATTTCAAGATATTTGAGGCACGTTTGAGGTCATTTGCAGAAAGATGAGGCACGTTTTAGGACATGTGAAGCAAGTTGAGGCCAGTTTTAGGAGATCTGAGGCAGGATATATATTGTTTGAGTACATGTGATGCTGAATGATGCAAGTTTAAAAGACATGTGAGGCAGGATCTGGCATGTTTGAAGAGATGTGTGGCAGGATGTATAAAGTTTGAGAACAATAGTCAGGATTAATCAAGTTTGAGGGCACTTGAGCAGGATATAAAAGGTTTGAGGAAATCTGAGGCAGGATATATCAAGTTTGAGAACAATTAAGGTAGGATGAATCAAATTTGAGGACTTCCGAGCCAGGCTGAGGCAAGTCTGAGGACATTTGAGGTAGGATAAGGCACGTTTGACAACAATAGTCAAGTCAAGTTTATTTCTATAGCGCTTTTCACAACAGACATTGTCTCAAAGCAGCTTTACAGAAATCAACAGTCAAGGTGAACGGTGTGCATTTATCCCTGATGAGCAGCCATGGCGACTGTGGCAAGGAAAAACTCCCTTAGATGTTATGAGGAAGAAACCTTGAGAGGAACCAGACTCAAAAGGGGAACCCATCCTCATTTGGGTGACATCAAGAGTTTGATCATAAATCTTTCAACAATACAGAACACTGGAGAGTGAGAACTAACATGAGTACTGGAGTATAAGATTATATAGGCAGAATGAATCAAGTTTGAGGGCACTTGAGGCAGGATGTATAAAGTTTGAGGAAATCTGAGGCAGGATGAATCAAGTTTGAGGGCACCTGAGGCAGGATGTATAAAGTTTGGGGAAATCTGGGGCAGGATATATCAGGTTTGAGTACATTTGATGCAGGATAAGTCAAGTTCGAGTAAATTTGAGCCTGTATGTGGCAAATCTGAGGACATGGGAGGAAATTTAAGTCAAGTTTCTATTAGGTGACAAAACCTGAAGACATTTTTTTTTTTCAATTTGCCATCACTAACTTACAAGAGCCTGGAAACATTTGCATTGTTTACTGGTGGAAATATAAATAATTGAGGATTGGCCAAAGGTTACCTTTATGTCCTGACACAGTGAGTTTAAAAGTGTGTATCACTAAGCACTAGTTAATTTAGTGTAACGTGCCAAACTAAGGTGCTGAGTGACATATGAGTCAGCGCATGTCTAAGATGATGAGTGACTAGTCACCACATGGTTATTATCAAAGTCTTTGCAAAGAAAGGAAAGCTTCAAACAGGTTTAAATTCTCATGAACTTTGCTGTGAAAAGTCAACAAATTAACAATAGTCACCTGTCACCTGTCTCACCTGTTATTTCTTTAATAACATCATTTTGACACCACGGTTAAAGAATCCATACATATTATAGAGAAACACAGTAGAACCGAGCGCTGCATCACAGATGGGAATTTCATACAGTCAGAGTGAACGTCATTACTAAAACAATAAACCCAATGAACACCATTCAACAAGTCTCCTTTCACTGTAGCCGCAGCCGCACCACCCGCTAATATCATCTCTAACAGAAGCATCGATATTAAACTCATAAAATAACACTGGGTTTTCTGTGCACTCTTTCCATGCATTACAGTTTTCCCAGGGTTTTGAAATGAATTGCCTGTCTTTGTGTTTTATGGATCATGAAAAAGGGTTATAAAAACAGTTTTGAACTGTTTTGTCTGACTTTTCCTCACAATGTCCAGCATTTCTTGAAAAGTCTGTCTTTTAAAAGTCCTTGTAAGTGTATCTGCGACCAAGTCAATTTATTTTCCTCTGTCAGCCATTGTGGAGTGAAAAAAACAGCTATTAAATCCACACAAATATATCTGAGCTTGTGCAGATGGCTACAGATGTGGTTTATGAACGCTGTCTAACGATCTGTCTGACATCTGAAAAAAGGACGTGAAAAAAGCTTTTGAATGCCTTCCAGAGATCCTCAGTGTGGAAATCTGATTGGTTAAAGCACCACCTTCAGGCAACATGGAGTTAAGGCTAAAATAACCCACAGGTTCTTTGAAGACAGACTTACAAAATATATTAAATATAAAATATATTAATACATAAGTCAGTGATTCAGAGAAGGCCTTGCTGGCCCTAGAGGCTCACCACTGTTTCCAACACAACATCCCTAAGATCACTGTTGCTTAAATACCCTTTACGTGTACTTTCTCACTGGCTTGGTCTCAATCAGCTCCCAAGGTCATTAATCACTACATGGTTTATACACCTTCAGGCAATGGAAGGACACTACACACTGGATTGATGATCAAATTCATGGCTACTTTGCATGTACTAACATTAACCACTTTAACTCATTAAAAATGTATGTAACAGTTCAAATATAGTTAAAAATCAAAGCCATTATTTGAAAGCCACAAAGGTGCATACATATGAAGTTGACAGAGAGTTCATGCTTCTTTTTCTTTCAAGATGGAAGGCTTTCGTGATTGAGAAAGCCCTTAAAATAGCCGATTACCTGATCAGTGCCCTGATTACTAAACTAGGGAGCTGATTGCACACACTGGTTTATATAACCCTAATTTTCAGTATGTGATCGTAAAATCTTTTTGACTTTGTTATGACTTTATATAAAAAATCCCCCCCAGAAAATACAGAACTGTAATATAGGTCTGGAAGGTTCATTCAAAAGGCGTCATTAAAATAAGAAATAAAAAATGCGTCAAAAGCTGATAGAGGCACATCTGTCACACTGTTAAAATACTGTCATAGGTCTTTACGATAAGGACCATTGATAATACGTGATGCAATGAAGTAATGAAGCTTATTCAATTTTCTTTCAGTCAGGTGTAACCTGGCAACTATAACATATAAATGTTTTTAATTAGCAGAGACATTTGCAAATATTACTTAAAAATAGATAGAATAAATAGATAAACAAAGGTATACAGACACAATGATTGATTGAGTGACTGATTAATTATTATTAACAGACAGACAGACAGACAGACAGACAGACAGACAGACAGACAGAATCATACCCTGGTGGATGATGCAGGGGTCACACTGGTGGATGTCATTCCGGCAGCAGGGCACAGCGTAGCCCACCCTTGTCCTCAGAGATGAACACTCACAACGTATCAGCTTGTACTCACAGCAGGAGCGACACATGGCGTTCCAACGAGAGCCAGGACATTTATCCTCCTGGACTCTAGACTCTGAAAAGCACATACTGACTAAATAATAGTTCATCATGATAATCATGGATACTATACTTGTTAATGTCGGAAGTAGCATGCAAGATGGTGTATCGACTAACTCAAAGTGAAAAGTACAGCATTAATAGGGAAAAAAACTGAACTGCAGTCGTATCACGAGTACATTGATTTTTCCATTGTCAGAAAAAGACTTTGGGGCTTTGAATCACGACTGTCTGAGCTACATTATCCCATTTTATTCCAAAATGAATAAGATTCATTATTTTCCTCAAAGTTCTACAAACAATACCCCATTATGACACAATCAAAGAAGTGTATTTAAAGTCTGCAAATTTACATCAAAGCCTTTGCAATTACACTCAAAATTGAGCTCGAGTGCATCCTGTTTTCACTGATCATCCTTGAGATGTTTCTACAACTTGATTGGAGTCCACCTGTGGTAAATTCAGGTGTTTGAACATGATTTGGAAAGACACACATATGTCTATATGAGGTCCCACAGTTAACAGTGCATGTCAGAGCACAAACCAAGCCATGAAGTCCAAGGAATTGTCTGTAGACCTCAGAGACAGGACTGTATCGAGGCACAGCTCTGGGGAAGGGGACAGAAAAATTTCTGCAGCATTGAAGATCCTAATGAGCACAGTGGCCTCCATCATCCGCAAATGGAAGAAGTTTGGAACCACCAGGACTTTTCCTAGAGCGGAGCCGCCGGGGCAAACTGAACGATCAGGGGAGAAAAGCTTCTTGAGGGTGACCAAGAACCCAAATGTCTCTCTGAAAGAGCTCTGGCATTACTCTGTGGAAAGAGGAGAACCTTCCAGAAGAACAACTATCTCTGCAGCACTTTACCAGGCCTGTATGGTAGAGTGGCCAGACGGAATCCACTCCTCAGTAAAAAGCACATGACAGCCTGCCTAGGGTTTGCCAAAAAGAACCTGAAGAATTCTCGGACAATGAAAAAAAACAAAGATTGGGCCAGTACCATCCCTAGAGTGAAGCATGGTGGTGGCAGCATCATGCTGTGGGGATGTTTTTCAGCAGCAGGAACTGGGAGACTCGTCAGGATCGAGAGAAAGATGAATGCAGCAATGTACAGAGACGTCCTTGAAGAAAACCTACTCCAGAGCGCTCTGGACCTCAGATTGGAGCAAAGGTTCGTCTTCCAACAGGACAACCACCCTAAACACACAGCCAAGACAACAAAGGAGTGGCTACAGATCAACTCTGTGAATGTCCTTGAGTGGACCAGCCAGAGCCCAGACTTGAACCTGATTAAACATCTCTGAAGAGACCTGAAAATGGCTGTGCAGAAACTGGCCACAAATAGATGTGCTAAGCTTGTAGCATTATACTCAAAAAGACTTGAGGTTATAATTGGTGCTAAATCAGCAGCACTCCTGTCTAATTAATCTTCATTACACACTTGTCATGAAGAACGTTATTGGAACATCACTATAAGAGGTATACATTATGACAATTCTACAACAAAACTACAACAATTGACTTTAACTACAACAACAACTGAACATATGAAACTCTACACCACAAACTTGATCTCGGGATTAAACCAGGGACCCTGGAGCTATGAGATTGCAATGCTACATTGGTAGAATCATATTACAACATTGCTCGACTTTTGAGAATGTCAAGTGGTCAACCAAAATGAAACAACATTCCTCCAGGACTAAGTTGTTCCATAAGTCAACATGGATCTCTTGTGCAAACAACAGAAAAACAATAGAACAGTGATTGACACAATCAGTACACATAGCTCGTCTGGTGTAAAGTGCAAAAAGACACAGTGTCACCTTCAACTCCACAACTACACTGTTTTACATGTATAGGACAGGAAGAGCTGTATGATGTTATTATCAAAGCTAAATCAACAACATGTCAGTTAGATCCCATTCCAACACATCTACTAAAGGAAGTGTTATATACAGCTGGTGAGCCACTTCTGAATATTATTAACTCCTCACTATCGTTAGGTCATGTCCCTAAATCCCTCAAGCTAGCAGTTATTAAGCCCCTAATTAAAAAACCTAATCTGGATCCAAACACGCTATCGAATTACAGACCAATTTCAAATCTCCCATTTATGTCTAAGATTTTAGAAAAGATTGTCGCTGCCCAGTTATGTTCCCACTTGCAAGAGAACAATATCTTTGAAGAGTTTCATTCAGGTTTTAGGCCCCATCATAGCACAGAACTGCCCTAGTTAAAATCACTAATGACCTGTTTTTAGCTTCAGACCAAGGCTTCATCTCGCTGTTAGTTTTACTAGATCTTAGTGCTGCGTTCGACACTATAGATCATGATCTTCTCCTAGATCGCTTACAGAATTACATCGGCATTCAGGGACAGGCATTAAGCTGGTTTAAATCCTACCTGTCCAATCGTTACCATTTCGTAGATTTAAATGGAGAGCTATCCAGGCTAATGCTAGTGAACTATGGCGTGCCACAAGGTTCAGTTCTAGGACCCCTGCTCTTCACAATATACATGCTTCCCTTAGGAAATATTATTAGAAGGCATGGAATTAGCTTCCATTGTTATGCTGATGATACCCAACTATATATCTCATCTAAACCAGGCGATACAGCTCAATTAACTCGGATAACTGAGTGTGTTAAAGAAATAAGAGATTGGATGACCCATAACTTTCTACTTTTAAATTCTGATAAGACGGAGATTTTGCTCATCTACTGCTACTCACTTATAAAGCACTAAATGGTTTGGCTCCCATGTATCTCTCCAGTCTTTTAACACGCTACAATACGTCACGCTCTCCGTGATCTCAAAACTCTGGGCTTCTAGTAGTTCCTAGAATAGCAAAGTCCACTAAAGGCGGTAGAGCATTTTCACATTTAGCTCCCAAACTTTGGAATAGTCTTCCTGACAGTGTTCGGGGTTCAGACACACTCTCCCAGTTTAAGTGCAGATTAAAAACATATCTTTTTAGCAAAGCCTACACATAACACGTCTCACATCATAACCTTGTGCTCCAGAACATCTGATCACATGCACATTATCAACTTGTGCTATTAATATCATGAACAGCAGCTACGCTAATTGCTCTCCACTGCTTCTCTTTCTCTCCCCATCCCGAGGCTTCCTGAGGTTTGGCCAGCTCCAGTCACGTCCCAACTCGTGAAGATTATGGACTTTAAAGAAGTAGATGCCGAACTCGCAAACATCCTGAACCATCTAGAGACGTACCAGTGCCAATTGGATCCCACTACATCTGTGGAGTTTTGACATTGGACCTCCTGGAGTGTTTAAAGTCTCTGGCATGGAGAAGCTGTTGCTGGATCTGTGATGATCACAAATGTTGAGCTCAGTAGCTCCTACTTTTATACCAAAGACTGTAGAAAGAACATTTACTTATAATCTTATACTCCAGTACTCATGTTAGTTCTCACTCTCCAGTGTTCTGTATTGTTGAAAGATTTATGATCAAACTCTTGATGTCACGAAAATGAGGATGTAGTTGGGATGAAGGATGAAGTTTTTCCTTGCCACAGTCGCCATGGCTGCTCATCAGGGATAAATGCACACCATTCACCTTGACTGTTGATTTCTGTAAAGTTGCTTTGAGACAATGTCTGTTGTGAAAAGCGCTATAGAAATAAACTTGACTTGACTTGACTTGACTTGCAAAAAGGTCAGAAAAGTGCTTTTTACTTGTCACATCTGCTTTACAGCACAGTGAAATTTTTTCTTCGTATATCCCAGTGATGTTAGGAAGCTGCGTTTGGTCTGCAGTGGTGCGGTAGCGGGCGGTTTTACTGTTGCTGTGGGCAGGAATGGGTGGCACGAGTCCTGCCATCCCGCACATTCCGCTAGTTGTAATGTTTTTTTTAAAAATAGTTTATACGTTTTTTAAGGCTAATAAAAAAACAAAACAAAAAAACAGGGTGTTTGTTATGTATGGTGCTTTACTTCAGCATTGCTTTATTTTACTGTTTATCACTTTAATTGTTTATATCTGTTATTATTCTGTAGGTTAATTGTAGCTTTAATGTTTGTGTACATTTTTACACAATTTTTACGCGTTTGCGGAAGTGGACACAAAAATCACGGGAGCGGGACACGCGCTGCTGGAGCAGGCGATAATGGTCAGAAATTCAGCCCCTGGAGCACAGAGGGTTAAGGGCCTTGCTTTAGGGCCCCAAGAGTGGCAGCTTGGGGCTTCAACCCCTTGACCTTCCCTTCCGATCAGTAAACCAGAGGCTTAACCACTGAGCTAGCAAAAAGACAATATTCATTTGATAATCATATTATCACAACACAATTTCAAAGAATTTCAAGCTGCTCCTGTGGGGCCCTTGTGCAAGGCCCTGACCCCTGTCTGCTCCAGGGGTGTTATGACCCAGAGCTCTGACCCAAACTTCCTAACATGCCTTGCAGAGAAATAAATTAATTTCACTGTGCTGTAATGTATTACAGGCGTTAAGCTCTAATTATTCATAATTACTGATTATTACTGGTACTGATGATTATTTTGGATATAAAAATAAATCACATTTAATGTCATTTTTGCAATGTCCCTTCTTCAGTTTATTCTGAAGCCAAACAGCATTTCCAGCCAACCTTTCCTGGCTTGTTCGTCTGATTTCTGCTTTTCACATTCAGGAAAGTATTTGAACGGCTGTGGACCATGACATGGAGCATGACCTTGGATCCTGCTGTGTCCCATCACTCACACATACAGCTGCATATTCCAGAGCACAACCATACAATCATCAAGCCATGGTTTATGAGTAATACTCCTGACTATGGAGATAGATCTTCCATCATCACAGACATAAGAGGAATGTTTTAAGAAAGAAGCACTTGAAAAACAGTTTTTCTCAGTTGCTTTGGAGCAGAAAAACCACCTGATCAACCTCCACATCATGGAGTCACTCGGGGCACATCGTAAAAGCAGTTCATTCATTTAATCGATTGCGTACAAGTTTCTGCTGTTTCCTACATTATCAGTTGTTTATGTCGTGTTGATCAAAATATATTTTACTGATTCTCACCTTAGTCTCAACCCCCAAAACATCCAGGCATCTGTGAACCAGTTGTTATCATTTCAAGTTCAAATTTCAATTAAACTTGATTTTTTTATTGTTTTGTAAATGTGTCTAAATTGTGCAGATGAATCTTAAATGTCATTAATGAAGCCAAGTGTACAGAATCAGATCAACCAGTGAACAAATAGTTCTCCAAAACAGGTCAAAGGTGAATCTTGTGAACCTTCAATTGATGAGTGTATACAGCAAAAACACAGAATTACAATTTCTGAAAATGAATAAACATCCAGGAAAAGAACAAACGCAGTTCGTTTCATTACAGTACAGTAAAAATGTGAATCCTGTTCGTTCTTTTGCAATTGATATCCCATATACAGTAATGTGGACATGTGTGCTGTTGAAATTCATAAATGCCATACAGGAGAAAATTGCATTTTCAGTCATTGTAATGGGAACCGTAGTTTACATCAGGAAATACTGATACTGAAAACGTGACCAAACCTTTTAACGATCTTGTTTGCGAACAACTTTAGAAGAAGTTCTAATGGGAATGAGATTATCATTGACACAAATATTTACTTTGGAGAGATGAAGTAAGGATTTTGAGAAAAGTACAGGCTTTTGTAGGTAATCGGATGTGTTGTGCTGTTTGTACTAATTGCTTCGTGGTTTGCAAATATTAAGGATGATTCAAGAAATGCTCCAAAACATCTAAAAAAAGTGTAAAAAGCATAAACAAAAAGATTGTTGTACATAAATTGTTCTTACCATTTGGCCAGGAGATCACTGAACAGCAGACCTGAAGGATGTATAAGAAAAGAGGTAGCACACATGATTGCTGCCTGTGCAAAGAAAGCATCCGGAATCGTCTGCTTTTTATGAACAAGAGCATTCTTTTTTCCAAGGACGCTTCTTCTCAAGATTGATTGATCTGCCCACAAAGTTTCTCATTCACTCAGACGCTCTCATCCAAGTGTCGACTCAGCACTGAGCTGCTCCTGTGACGTAACAGGTCTTTGAAGAGACTTTGATCCAGAGTAAGACTCTTTTAACCCATTGTTTAACACAGCCACTTCTGCTCTGCTGCACACACACACACACACACACACACACACACACACACACACACACACACACACACACACACTGAGAAATACATCTTTGCTAACTGTTACAAACTATTTTCTATATTATTTGGACATATTGTGATGCTAAAGACAATGATTTTTTGGGGGGGTGATGGACATGCATCATGTTTCCTACGTTTGTTGGTCTTTCTTTCTTTCTTTCTTTCTTTCTTTCTTTCTTTCTTTCTTTTCTATTATTCGTATTAGTCTGCTATCTCCAGCTGCAGAAGTAAGCAAGCTGTTTATTTTTACTGGAAAGACCGTACACGAGTGCAGTAAGCGCTAAAGCATCTGACTCGTTTGTTTTGAATTACCATGGACACAGAGTTTCCATGTCCTCAACTGCTCCACTCTGCAGCCTTTCCGTCCCAAATAGAAACAAAAATTGGTGTTGCACTGGAATTACTGAACCAGACACTTCACACACACAAAATTAAAAAAAAGGACAAAGACACTTTTTTTGCGGTTTCTAAGTACGATGAAATATTGTTTTGCTCGATAAAATTCAAAAATGGGACAAAAAACAGTAGAGAGAACAATGTTTGATTATCAAACAAACAAACATTTTCATAACATTGAAAATTCTATTTTAGTCTTACTATAACATCAAAACTCAAAACAAGTATGAAGGGATAAAAAATTATGTCAGTTCTTAAATACAATGAACATTGTTAGCATTGGGGTCAGCTCTCAGCCAAGTCGCCACTCCAACACCTGGCAGTTGCTACAGACTACAAACATGGAGGACACGTACTCCAACTCCCAGCACACACCTTCACTTTTCAGCTCTCACTCTCTGCCTCATACTGATTGAGCACAGTTGTGACCAGTATGTAAGTAATTCATTCTCGCACTTTGTCTTGCTAATGTTTACCAAGCCCAAGTCCACGCTACCATACAATAGATAAATTACAAAAAAATTTGTTACACGGAATAAATTGTAAATGAAACAGAATGCAATGATTTGCAAATCTCATAAACCCACATTTTAGTCACAATGGAACATAGAAAACATATCAAATGTTTAAGCTGAGGAAATTTACCATTTAAAGGAAAAAAATAAGGTCATTTTTAATTTGATGACTGCAAAACATCTCAAAGAATTTGGGCAACAAAAGTCTGGAAAAAGTAAATGTAAGGTTATTTGACAGCAGGTCAGTAAGATGATTGGGTATAAGTAGTGTATTTTAGAAAAGCAGAGTCTCTCAAAAGTAAAGATGGGCGGAGCTTCACCAATCTGTGAAAGACTTTCTACAAACTGTGGAACGTCTCTAGGTTACGAATGTAACCCTAGTTCCCCGAGGGAACGAGACGCTGCGTCGAAACGCTTTGGGAACGCCCCTGCGTTGTCCACGCTCTGAACCATGTGTGAAATCTAGCCAATAGGCAAGCCGTGACGTCATAGACAGGCGACGTCGCGTAAACCAGGAAGATGGCTGTGCGGTGGTAGCGACATTAGCTTCTGCAAAGAGAGAAGGTAAGCGCCGCAGGGATGCAGGGAGTGTGGCACGGAGATGCAGCGTCTCGTTCCCTCGGGGAACTAGGGTTACCTAGTCGTAACCTAGAGACGTTCCCCTTCGGGAACTCGAGCTGCGTTGAAACGCTTTGGGAAGTAGTGTCCAATCACGCCACACTGACCAGACCCTGCCCAGTGTGTGAGGGCCTCGGCAGTGGACAGAGGAGCCCGGGGTGGCTCTGGGTCGAGGCCACAACCCAACAAGGTCAGCGGCGGGGGGGGGGGGGGCGCCAGCCCGCAGCGTCGCAATGTCCAGGAGTGAACTCCAGCAGACCAGGCCGTAGAGGCCGCCACACCCCGATCGGAGCGGGGAGACCAGGACTCGTAGCTAAACGGATGGCATCCACTACCCACCTGCTTAACGTCCGCCCATCGGCCAGGAACCTTTCCTAATAGGGCCACAGCAGACGAACAGCTGCACCGACCACCTCCAAGGACTCGTCCTGTGGAGACAAGCATCCAGTGCTCGCACTGGACACAGCCGGGCCTGTAACCCCTGGTCAGGGGCTATAAACAGAGGAGGGCAGAATGCCTGTAACAACACATCGCCTTAGGTAAGCACCCATGCCTCGTGTATAGAAACACTCTGGCCATGCCAGGGGCAAACTCCAGGCGGGACGGGGCAACTGCCAAGTCCCAGACAGGCACTCTGGGTCGCGTCCCGGGCCTCAGCCTTCGGGTGCCGCGAAGGAAACGTTTTACCGACGGGTGCCTACCCGCTGGCGGGGCGATATATGCCGCAATGGCGAACACGGAAACTTCAGAGCCCTTAACCCCTATAGCTGCTCATTTGTATGAACATGATGAATATAACGTGCTCTGGATTAAAGTGTTTGCCAAATGCCGTAAATGTAAATATCTATCTGGAGTAAAGCATTAAAAAGCAGGAGCAGTACAGTATATAGTGTAGAAAAGACATGACTTTATTGTGGCAACATGTTAGTTAAAGCTGCTTATTGCTTAAAAGAGAACAAAATAGCAAGGAGCACCTATATGATACCTTACGCTAAATATTTTCATGATTAATAATCCACTAAAGCTCAACACAGCATATGTAATATGAGAGAGAGAGAGAGAGAGAGAGAATATAAATCAAATGAAGACCTGAATCCCATATCCTTCTGTTCATATTTGGAACTAAAGCACGATATTGTGGCTTTGAGCTCTGGTCAGCTTCATTGTAATTTTGTCTCAACATGTCTGATTATGTGCAACAGCTTGCATGTCCACACAAGACATGCTTGAAAGTGTTGAAAAGAACCCAGGTTTGCATAACACAACACCTTTGATCTTTCATTATTAGCACAGGTGGTTTGTGTATTACAGGCTCTGCTAGAAAACAAATGAGGCCCAGGAAAGATCAGCATCCTACAACTTTAGATTTATGGGACCAGTGCAGTTAACATACTTCTGTCCTCTGACTATTTAATGCTGAACACTATAGTTAAAAAAACAGGGATGATGCCGGGATATTTGGTATAAAAAATGTACACTTAAGTCATTTTCCTTAATCTGTAACTTGGCATGTGTTATTATTTCACACTAATTTTTTTTATATATTTTATACAGTCTTCAGCTCTACTACACTCTTACTGTACTCTTCCTTCAGGATCATCCCTACACCATTTCTCTTTCCATCCACACCATGATAGAACAGTTTAAACCCAATGTTTTCACTTTTCACTTGGTCTCCTGAACACATATACACACACACACACACACACACACACACACACACACACACACACACACACACATATATATATAAAAGCATGTTAAATAACCCAAAATATTTTTAATATTTTATATTCTATAATGTTGTTACCTTTAGCTTGATGACAGCTTTGCACACTCTTGGCATTCTCTCTGTCAGCCTCATGAGGTAGTCAACGTTAATGGCTGTCTGAGATCCTTCAGCACTGCTCGACTGGTACCACCTTCTCTCAGAATGAGAGGTAAGTATACTTCAAGGCTCTTCTCTGTTCTGGCACCGAGGTGGTGGAATGAACTTTCCCTAGATGTCCGTACAGCGGAGTCCCTGACTATCTTCAAACAACGATTGAAGACCTACCTCTTCTTGAAACACTTAAATTAGCACTTTCCAAGTTTGCTTTTTAGAATTCAAGAGTTATATTTATATTAACTTTTTAATCTAACGTACCAGTGTATATTTATTCATTGCTAGAGACTGAAAGCGCTTTTGTACGTCGCTCTGGACAAGGGCGTCTGCTAAATGCCGCAAATGTAAATGTACATGTAATGGATTTTCAACACTATTGAGAAGTTCGCAGAGGTGTTGAGTGCTTGTTGGCTGCTTTTCCTTCACTCTCTTTTCCTTCAATTTCATCATTTTTATAAGTATATATACACACATATATATATATATATATATATATATATATACTTTATTGACTTTAGTAATTTTCATTACATTTGTAACATATTATTTTACATCGAATATTTAGCTTTTTATCTTTTATTTAGCCAGATGATACATCTTGATTTGTTTCTCATTGTTAAAGATACAAATACACAATATCCTGGCTGGTAAACAGGGAATAAAGACACTCATAATTTTTTTAATTATATCAAGCCCTCTGATAATACTAAAAGTGCAATTTTGAACCAAAAATTAGGAAAAACTTAACCACAACTAACAAAACAAGAGCTTTATAGCACAATGAAGGGAAAGGGTGATCTAGGTGAAGTTTGCATTGGCCTGGTTGTTGGTACCAGATGGGATGGTTTTAATATTTCAGAAACTGGAGATCACACAGGAAAAATATCCTACATGTTGAGGGTCTGCAGGCTAAAACATATCAGTGATGAGAGAGAGAGAGAGAGAGAGAGAGAGAGAGAGAGAGAGAGAAAAAAAATAACAAAAATATGCATTTTTATTCAAATGGAGTTGGTATTAAAAAGCTTCTTCTTCTTTTTTCGGCTGCTCCCGTTAGGGGGCGCCACAGCGGATCATCCGTATCCATACTACTCTGTCCTCTACATCTGCCTCTTTCCACCCAACTACCTGCATGTCTTTATTAAAAAGCAGTTCCATCAATTCTTTTTATTTATTTATTTATTTATTTATTTATTTATTTACTTTAGCCTAATTTACCTGTTGAGGGGTAAAAAGTCTTGCAGTGTTTTTAGGGGGGGAAAAAGTTTTTACCTCTCAACAGATAAATTAGGCTTAATTAGTACTTAATTAACTTGATATATATATATATATATATAT
>JAAIIK010000009.1:1785530-1795809 GCA_014706435.1 Silurus glanis
TGTGTGTGTGTGTGTGTGTGTGTGTGTGTGTGTGTGTGTGTGTGTGTGTGTGTGTGTGTGAGTGTGATTAAAAATTCACAAAAGCATCCTGCCAAAAGCACAGTCGTTTTTTTCCAATGTCTCTAATTTGTCAGCGATGTGTAAGTCGGATCTCCTTTGGCATTGGAATTAATGTTTTTTTTTTTTTTTTTTTTTTTTGTAATGCAAGTACTTTCAGTGTACTATAAACACAAATACTCAGGTGGATTATTTTCAAACGGAAGCCTTTGCAGATCCCACATGCGTTCAGGGTGTTTAGAAAGGCATGCAACGGTTTTTCTTCTTGTCTCAAGTGTCAACAGAGCTGGGGGCGAAGCGTCTGTGTCAGGATACATTCCTCCGAGCACCTCATTTACACCGTATGTAAATAAGTAAATGGCTCTGCGTGTAATTTAGTAACGAGGAACTGACTACGCGGTCACATTGTATCGGTGGATCGGGGATTTTATATTGAATTTGTGCAACAGAGTAACATGGAGAAAGCGGTTCAATCTCATTTACAGTCAGTTTGTGCATCCTTTTATTCCTGATAATGTCTGACTCCTCAACAGAGTTTGTTCCATTGCATGTTTATTCTAGCTTTATTTATTTTTTAAAAAACTCAAAATTTTGTAATGCACCTTTATTTTTGGCGATTCAGAACGCCGTTCGCCAAATAACCACGTACAAAAAAGAATTAAAGATTCGGGAACAAAAGACGTAATGGGTTTAAACGCTAGTATTTGCATGATAGTAGACTTATCTCTTAGCAGTGACAGAGGAGAGGCCTTGAGGCCCTAGAATTCCACTCCAAACAGAAGAGGACTAATTGAGCGAAAGGAATATGCAAGCTGGTCCGATCATAACAGGCAAAGAACAGAAGAACCAGTCAATCTCAAAAGACCAGTCAATCTCAGTTCGGCTCACCGCAGAGCAACTGACCGATAGCAGCAAGGAATCGTTTTTTAACTCTTTTTTTGCTAGTATGCAGGTAGTAGCACTAGTATGCAGAGACATTCGAGGTGAAAACTTTTGAGTAAGGCTCGTTATTTTGTTCTTCTGACAGGCACAGAAAATCAATCTGAAACGTCATATCCAAGCCATATACTTGTTGAACTTTTGCCAATGTGGTCGACGTTATAGAGCACCGAACACCAGGACAGCCAGACAAGAAAAGTCTACCTCATGAACACTTAAATGCTCTCCCCGTTGCAAAGTATTTGTCTGTGCAATAAAATAAACTGTTAATAAAAAAATTTAAAATGTAAATAAAATAAAAGCATAAAAAAATAGTTATTGCACATTTAATATATATATGTGTATGTATATATAAACATATAGATATGAAAACATATATATATATATATATATATATATATATATATATATAATTTTTTATATATATTATATATCATTTTTTATATATATTATATATCATTTTTTATTTATTTAAATATAAAAATGTGCAATACAACATTTAAATTTCATTTCATTTATTTTTTCAATTTAATTGTTAATTTTTAATTCATTTAATTTAATTTTTTTCTTTCTTTCTTTCTTTTTTTTTTTAAATGTGCAACCGGACGCTTCTATAACCAAAACAAATACTTTGATAGTGCAAACGTGGCAATGATGCTCTTCTGATTTTGATTCTTGATTATTTCACAACCTTTAAAGTTATAAGATGATGACAATCCAAAGTCGGTAATATAAATGAAGAGTTTGTGAAGAAGTAACGTCTATCTTCTATTTGACCCAATACCCCAGCAAACCCTGTGCCCCACCACCACCACCACCCCTAGACGCCACTGCCATTCAGACCCCCTCTCTGCTCCTCCTTGGGCCTCTATTCTCAATCCCTCATTCACAGGGGGAGGCAGCAACAGAGGTGGGGGGGTTTGGTTGAGTATTGATATAATGAGAGAAAGAGAGAATGAGAGAGGAAAAAAATAAAAGTGCGAAAGAGAGAGCACAGGCCTTATTAGAGCCTGAATTCTATTATGTCTCTTGTGCACGATGGACAAATAAAAGGCAATAATAAGAAGGAGTGAAGAGGGGCCTGCATGAAGCACAAAACCTCCTAACACACAAACCCGAGATGATCCGACAAGGAAACAGAGCCTGATAGTCAAATATTTGAAAATACACTACATTGACTGAGCCGATGCATTGTCATGCATATAATTGTATACGGGCAGAAGCAAATATTGGCCTTGAGAACATGGCAGAATGCATGCAGACAGCGAGACAACAAAATAAAAGAAAAAAAACAACAACTCTGGAAATTACCTGCTGCGTCCCCTGAACAGGCAGATATATTGTTGACTGGTATTTAAAACTAATTAATGTTTGCTTTGCGTAATTGCTTCACACGTGTTAAGCACGCTGATTGTGTTTTGTGTACCGCCGGCATGTTGTTACGTCAGCATATAAATTCACCTCTCATTTATAACGGAGAGTGTGTCAGTATTTGCTGATCTCGACTAATACTAATAAACACCATATATACTGATTACATTCTTTTTTTTTCCAAATTGGTTCAATTTCAGAATGTAGGTTCGGCAACCATGTTCTCAAAAACCAACTGTTGTTTGAAGCGTGAAGATCCCTACCTCAGAAGACCTCTACAGTAGCGATGGCTAGCACCTGCCTAACTGCTGACACAAGCCCTTTTCAGCTCATATCTTTAATCATCAAGCTTCTGATAAATGAGGTCTTGTATTCAGGCCGATTCTATCTACAGTGCTACGCTAAACACACAGATTGTTAATCATGGGGTGATAAGGGGGCACCTGACCGTCAAGCCAATGATTAAACCTGCAAGCTGGGAAGGCCAAGGGGCTGTGCATACACTCGCACTCTATGGCATGCAAATCAGTGCCTACAATAAGCAAACAGAGTTTTCACACCTTGTCTATTTACTGAAGTATTTCCATTTGGGGAGACTTTTACTTTAACTTCACTTCATTTCAAAGTCAAATATTCTACTTTTTACTCGACTACATTTTGTAAAATCAGTCGTTCCTTTGATATTTATGAGGATAAAAACGTAACTGGACAAACATGCAGCAATCCACCAATCAGGGTCGAGCTCTGTTTCGAACTTGGTTTGATTGGCACTTGGTACGTTTTGCTTAACACGAACATGCAGTTCAACAACGTCAGTTCACCAGCAAGAAGAACATTTTGAGAGGAAAAAACAATGGAAGAAACTCCTGACTCTACACCCGTGGCCCGATTTTTTTTTAAGTTGAAAGGAAGGTTTTGGGCCTCATGATCATTTCAATAGATATCAATCAGTGTTTGAGTTATTAATATCATTCTATTAATAGATCAGTGTGCTGAGAGTCACATTAGAGTCTTTTCACATCAACCGAGTTGATTACATAACAAAATGTAACAAAAATGATAATAGGAACATTATAGACGTAATAAATCATAGCACTTTGGATACTTAAGAACATTTGAGGGCAAAAACGTTTGTATTTTTAAGTCATGTTTTAAAGAGTGGATCTTGTGTACTATTGGCTAACGCACAAAGTTTTCCTTTTATAGAATGGGTTCTAAACAGCCATCTTCAAGGAACTTGCAAGTACTGAATAAACAAAAAAAATGATGTACAACATCACACTTACATTCAAATAATCAAAACCTTTAATAATTTAATTAAATTTTCTTTGTTTCATTCACTTAATAATTCTCTTATTTTAGATCATTTGCTTAGTATTTTAAATACTTTGCACAAGCAAGCAAAAAAAGCATGTTCTTGAAAAAAATCATTGGGAATGGGAAAATCTATACGTTTCAATATATTTATTAAATGAATATGTATTAAATCATTCCAAATAGTCAATTCTCTTCATTGAAAGCTGTTGCTGTAACCAATCACATTTTGAGGTGGGGCCATCCAGCAGGCGCACAATAACGTTAACAATTTTTGGCATCCTTTGATCGGATGGTCAGAAAGCTCACAAGTCAGAGCTCGCAAACGGCGTCTGTAGCAAACTGCACAAGCTCACATACATTCACGTAGTTTCAATAGCGTTTTCTTTTTCATTCCACAGCGACTGACAGAGAAATTTGATTTGGTCGCAGATACATTTACAAGGATATTTTCAAGACGGACTTTTCAAGAAAAGCTGGACATTGTTCAGCTGTTTCATGGATTGTTTGTACTTTCGCATTTTATTTCCTGTGGAATTTGCACAAAAACACACCTTTTGCCTTCATTTTAAATCAGCAGGGAATCTGTAATGCACAGAAAAAAGCACGCAAAACCAGAGGTCATTTTATGAGGTTAACATCGATGCTAAAGATGATGCGTTGCAGCTGCGGCTACAGTGAAAAGAGACTTGTTGAATTGTGTGCATTGGGTTTCATGCTTTAGTGATGACATTCATTTAAACTGTATGAGATTCCTGTCTGCTATGCAGCGCTCTGTTCTACTGAGTTTCTCTATGATGTAATAAAGAGAAATAAAAACACTTCAGGATATTCAAAAACAGACAGAAATCATGTGCAATTGTAATTACAGTGAGATTTTCTGTAATGTTTATTTTATAATTTTCTAGAAGGAGTCTCCAGTGTTTATGGTTTTGACCAGACAGAGGTAATGCAGTTTTGTTTACGCGTTATGAAATAGGAAGTGAGAGCTGTCTTATTAATAGGCTACAGTTTTGTCTTTTTTATCCTCCAGAGAGAAAGATGAGAGTCTGGTAGAGCAAAATATTTCTTTATAGCTAATGTAATATAAGAACTGGAACTCTCTTGGACAAAATCAGAAATAACATTATGATGTTATTATGAAGTCAATGCTGTTAATGCTCAGTGGGTCAGAACTGTTTTGGCAGCAAAAGGGGGATCAACACAATATTAGGCAGGTGGTCATAATGTTCTGCCTGATTTGTGGCCGTAAAGTTTTGGTCTAAATGCAGAGATAATAATCACAAGACATTCTGTGATTTTAGTAAGCCATACATTGCATTTGAAATTGAATGTACAGAAGAACAAAGAGCAAAAGCAAGATATACTGTAGCAGCAGCGCACAGTGGTCTGTAACTTGCAGTGCCACACTTGTTTTCAGGTGAACGCTTTGGTAGTTTTGTCTTTCACAAAGCATCAGTATCAGCTGAACGTGAAGAAACTGTAGAGAAAATGGAAAAGGGATTTAACTACCATGTAGTATTTCAATGTCCTGCTCATCAGATGTGGTGATGAGCAGAACATTGAACTACTATATTAATCTTGGAATTGGAACCAATATATCTGTAAACTACACATGCTTCTGAGATATCAAAGATCCTGTCACCTTCTTCTCCCATGCATGATCCATCTTGGGGGCCTACTGCTGGCTGGAGTTCTAATCGCTGCTGTTGAGGTTCCACGTGGTTATTCTAAAGGTACATGAGACTACTGTGGATGGAACCCTATTGATTGCTTAATTTCCGGGGGAATGGAAATGGAATGGGTTCCATTATAAGTCTGGTCCCTCTGAAGGTTTCTTCTTCATATCGTCTCAGGGAGTTTTTTTCTCACCACCATCGCCTCTTGTATTACTCATTTGGAATAACCTTATACTTTTTTTTTTTATAATTTGTTTATTCTGGAAACGTCTTTGTGATAATGTCGATTGTTAAAAATGTTATACGAATAAACTGAATTGAATTCAAATCGAATTATAAAAAAATATGAACAACCGTGCAGACTGCGCTTAGTAAATCAGAGGTTCGAATGAGAAGACGTCGCCATCGCTGGTCATCAATACGGAAAAACAGTCAACACAGCTGATTGCTATTTCATAAAACAGATAAAGGAAAAGAATTTCCAATCATCCATTGCACATCAGTCTTCATCCCGAAGGAGAAAGTTAGTTGACAGTTGAGCTTACTTCGTGCCGGCTGAATAAATTCTAAGAGCCACCCACAAAGCGGACCTCTAATCAGTGCAGCTTTACAAACAAGCAGAAGCCATGAAGATATTAGACGGCTCACAACAATGGAAGTGTGGCTGTGTGATAAAAGCGAGACATGGGTATTTGCTTATGTGTCCCCTGATCAGTCCACAGGGAGACTCCACAAACCACACACAGGTTCCTAATACATGGCGGCTTTGTTAGGTCTCTATATATCAGCTGGAAGGAGGTGGAAGTTTAGTGGTTAAAGCATTGGACTGAAGATCATGAGTTTAAACCCCAGCCACACCAAGCTGCCACTCCTGGGCCCCTGAGCAAGGCCCTTAACCCCATAGGTGTTCAGTTGTAGAACTAAAGTTAAATGTAAGAGGATAAGGGAGTCTGTCAAATGCCATAAATGCTCAACAGGGTAAAGATCCATGGATTTGGACTGTCATTAATATCATCTGTCTACTGCAATAGCTCAGGATGAACAGTTTTGACTGCACATCTCAACAATGATTGAACTGTAATGAATAAACATTCTTTGCCACCCAAATGACGACAGGTTCCCTTTCGAGTCTGATTCCTCTCAAGGTTTTTCCTTTCCACAGTCACTACTGTAAGGAACAAACTTATGGGCACTAAACTTATACACTCTTTTATACTTTAAACTTTATAATCGCTTTATATCTGTAAAGCTGCTTTGAGACGATGTATATTGTTAAAAGTGCTAAACAAATTAATTTAAATTGAATTGAATTGAATTTTATTTTATTTAATTGAAGAGTTTAAGGCATTGGCCATTTAATCTGAAGGTCATGAGTTCAAATCACTGCCACTCCTGGGCCCCTGAGCAAGGCCCTTAACCCCATAGCTTTTCAGTTGAATAAATAAATGTAAGTTGGTCTGGATGTATTTCATGATATTGAGCACTGAGTCTTTTATTTTAGGGCTCTCTGATTTTAGAGAAACACTTTTTCTGGGGTTCTATGTGTCAAAGGAATACTTTGGTATGGTCCTATATAGACCATTTAATGGCAAATTAAATAATTCTAACAAAGATGAATTCTATCATACAGTTTTAAACAGAACAGCGTTTCTGCCGTTCTTTTGTTTTCTAGGGTTTCATGTAGAACATTTAAAGATATTTTTTGACATGGAAATTAATTGCTATAGGTTTTGAACATTGAACAGTTAAGGGTTCTCTCTGATAGGGAAATATACTGTTTGGATTTGGACAAAAACGTTTTTTTTTTTTTAAAGCAAAAAGTAATTATAGTAATATAAATAATAAGTAAATAATACAGTAGTATAAATAATTATAGTAATTATAGAAATTACTAAAATGTAGTAATTTGAACATTCCATTCCTACATCCCCATGTGCTGTTATAATAACCTCCACTCTTCTGGGAAGATGTTTCACTGGATTTTGGACTGTGCTTGTGGAGATTTGTGCTCATTCAGCCACTATAGAGTTAGTACTGTAGTAGGCGCAGTAGGTAGTACTGTAGTAAGTCAAGTACTGGTGGTGAGGAGGCCTGGGGTGCAGTCAGTGTTCACATTCATTTCCAACGGTGTTCAATTGGTTTAAAATCAGACCTCAACTTAATATATTTCAATCCAAACCATTTAAAGCATGTGTTCATGGAGCTCACAATGTGCATTGGTGCACTGTCATGCAGGAACAAGTTGGGGTCTCCTAGTTCAAGTGAATAGAAAAAATCAATACTATTGCATCCAAAGACATTCTATACAATTGTGTGCCTCCAACTTTGTGGTAACATTTTGGAAAAGAACCGCATATGGCTGGTCATGGTCATATGTCATAATCCTTGAAATTTGGCTTTTACTAACATGTGTCTTGGTTTTGAGGACCAGTGCATCTTTGAGCCTACATTCAATATGAGTCAAATACTCAAATCAGACACTCTAAGATGTTTGCTCAAGTCATTTTTAATATATATATTTTTATAATTATTTTTTTTTTCCACCTTATTTTTTTCTCATATATGTTTTTATTGATTTTACTCATATATGCTTTGATATCACGCTGTTGAAAAACAAATTACTCATTTCCAGAACATTCATCTACCCTTGTATTTATTTGCAATGAATTTGATGAAAAAAACACTTGTTGGTCATGATCTTATTGTATTTTAAAGAAGAAGGGTTCGTTCAGCATCTCGTTTTTCTTTCCTCCGTTGTTGCTTTTCTGCCTATAGAATTCGAAATGTTCCACTTTATTTTAGTAAGTTCTACTTTGGAGTTGCTATTGAAGCCTGAACACTAGAGTGCAATGAGGAAGGTTAGTTATGCCTGAAGGGGGGGGTTTAAAACTGGCCCTGATCCAAGACTATCAGCCATTGTGTGTAGAAAGGAGCGTGCGAGGAGGGTGCGTGGGTAATTTAAGGCCGCTTTTAGCATGCACAGTCAGTGAGAATAAATCATCTGTTCTGCACACAATCACACAGCATAATGAGAGAGTGTGTAGTAGACAGAGAGGAGAAGAAAGAATCAAAAGAGTTGTCGAATAGCAAATATTGGTTGTCATGTGATGCATTTAAAAAAATCACAAAATCAAGAAGGTTTCTTAGCACTGTGTTTGTAAAGAATATGGCATTCCTGCAATGGGCAAATGAAGAAATGTGCTGGAAATACCCGAGAGATATGGTGCTTGGTTTAGATCATGTGCTGGATGACCAGCAGCCAGAAAAAAAAAAATGCTCGGATTTTTGAATTACAAGTCACATCATTTTTTCAGAGATTTCACAATTCCCTCCAGTTTCCATCCATAGTGAAACTTTCAATGGAAGAAAAGCACCAGCCCCTGTCTGGTAGGCCACAATTAGTTGTTCTGCCAAAATAGAATGTCCTCGTATATACACACACACACCCCCAAAAAAAGCACCGGGGGGGGGGGGGGGGGGACAAACAGAGGTAGTGCAGACAGTCTATAAGGAAGGCATGCAGGGAGAGCGAGAGATTAAAATTTGTTTGAATGAAACCCACGCTCGTCTCATTCATTTGGCATCAGGCATAAATCAGCTCATTGTTTGCTCCTCTGTAAAGTAGTGTCAATCAGCCTGATTGTTTTCATAGGAGCAGCGTTTTTATGAATTTACTCTTTCACAGATTAAAGCGACCCCCTGCTCCAAGTGCTGCAAATGGGCAGCAGAAGCTGAAGTTAGCCATCACTGAGCCACTTGCACATTGCATTGGAGCAACTTCAAAGAGCGTGAAACAACCGATCTGATTTGCTCGAAGACAGTACATGATGAATATGGTGCAGCCCTTTGCACAAAAGTGCTTTTGTGTCACTTATGCAAAGACTATTCAGTGTTGTAGGTTTGAGTATTGGCAAAAGGGCTTTCAAACTTTTTGCAGTCACAAAAATGCAAATGATTACATTTGCATATACATAAGTGTGCATCATACAGACGCGTGCACGCGCGCACACACACACACACACACACACACACACACACTCTCTCTCTCTCTCTCTCTCTCTCTTTCTTACTCTGTCTGTCCACTTTCCTGTTTACCTGCTCATATATGCAATTATCCAATCATTAATTCATGAAGCAGCAGTACAATGCACAAAACTCATGCAGATACTTGTCAAGAGCTTCAGGGAATGTTCACATCAAATGTGTGAAAAACAAGTGATCTCCTAGGAATTGCAAACAGTCTCTAGCATTTACACAGAATGGGACAAATCATCCTGTAGGCAAAAGGTTGATAAAGGACAATTGTAAAGAGCATTTATTTAAAAACATCCTACTTGCCAACCCAAACATATGTGTCATTTTTCTCTGAATAAGAAAGTGTAAAAAGTCTCCTCCAAAACATTTGGAAGGGCAAAGCTGTTTTGAATTGAAATCTTTTAGCTTTGATATCAAAAGATGAAGGTGAGGCAATAATTTTGAATTTCAGCTTTCACTACCTGGTGTTTACATCTAGTTGTGTCAAACAACATAGAACACAGGACCTTTTGTGTCAGACCACCCAGCCAAGCAAACGCCTGGAACAGATAAGTCAAAAGATAAGTAAGTGAAAGTAAATGAGTTTCTGCCCGTTTTTCCTTCTGATAAAATCCTTTGTTGAGTGTGTTTTCGAATATTTCATTTGGAACTTCCAATCTTCTTGCTGATGATCTTTTGGTGCAGATTCTATATTTCTGCTCTCTGGCTTTTTAAACAGTGGATTGTATTACCTTCATTCTTGCCCTGTGAAGTTTGTAGGTGATGTCACTGACTGGTGTTCTTGGGACACACTTGGTTAACAAGAAACACTTATTTTCTGATTGAAAATAACAGGAAATAGATAGATAGATAGATAGATAGATAGATAGATAGATAGATAGATA
>JAAIIK010000009.1:1804180-1826263 GCA_014706435.1 Silurus glanis
TCTATCTATCTATCTATCTATCTATCTATCCACTTTCTCCTGGCCACTTTCTCTCAGAATGAGAGGTAAGTACACTTCAAGGCTCTTCTCTGTTCTGGCACCGAGGTGGTGGAATGAACTTCCCCTAGATGTCCATACAGCAGAGTCCCTGACTATCTTCAAGCGACGACTGAAGACCTACCTCTTCCTGAAACACTTAAATTAGCACTTTCCAAGTTCGTAGAATTCAAGAGTTATATTTATATTAAGTGTGTAATCTGGCGTACCAGTGTAAATTTATTCATTACTAGAGACTCAAGGCACTTTTGTAAGTCGCTCTGGATAAGGGCGTCTGCTAAATGCCGCAAATGTAAATGTACACGTCAGGGTAACACGACCCACAAGCCTGGAGAATTTCCAGTCCATTGATATACTCATTCACCCCAAGAGCCAGTTTAATGCAATTTAGCCTATTTGCACATTTTGGAAGGTACAAACTATAGAATCCAATGAAAAATCATGTAAACGCATGGAGAGAACTGTACAGAACTGTCCAGAAGATCTTATCAAATGTCTCTTGTTTTTGATTTCATGTTATGTGGTAAGGAGAGTGCCTGGATGTTTACTATGCTGCATTTAGGATCCTCTTGCCTGGCTCTTCACCTTCCATGTCATTTTTAATGCTTTGTCGGTGTATTTATTGTTGGGATTGAAATACAGATTTCTCCTACTTTATGTCTTAAATATGTTTCTGGAAAAAAGATTTTTCTCATGGATTCATGGTATATTAATAACATGATATATATGAATATGTATATGGATATGTATATGTATATACACAGTGGAACCCCCGGTGTACGAGCTCCTTGTAGTATGAGAATATCTGTGTACGAGCGGTTTTACCAGTAAAAATCTTTGTAGGAGTGCGAGCATATTTCGGGGAAGACCAGCATTTCTTCTGACGTGTTGGTTCCTGTCACGCGTTCTGCTCGTCGACGATCACCTCCGTCCCCATGCGTCACACTCAGTCGCTTCGTAGACATCGTTCCGAGTGCGTTCTCGTCGTTCTCAAGTGTGAATATTGTGCCTTTTGTCTGTTTTTATAGTGTTTTTGTTTTATTTCACTATAAATTTAGCATCATCAGTCACAAGAGGTGTAGTGATAGCTCTGGAAAGAATAACCATTGAAAGAAATTGTAGAAAAGCACAGACGAGAGTCTTTGTCTGCAATATGGCATGTCTGGTTCAACAGTAAACACAATCATAAAGAACAAAAAGTTATTTCATGTGTGTCATTTATTACTTTCTATGTTTATACTTTGTTACAAGCGTATTTTTGTGTTAAATGGCGCATAAAACATAAGGGCTGAAATATTCGATCGTCTGAGGTCTGGGAACACATTCGTTGCTTTTACATCAATTCTTATGGAAAAATTAACACACGAGTACGAGCATATGGGAACACGAGCGTTTCGAGGAACGAATTCATCTCGTACACTGGGATTCCACTGTTTATTGAAATCTTTGAACTGTACTGTTATAATAAAGTCGATATGGTCACTCCTAAATAGCCGAATATGTCCTGGGGTATTCTTCTTGTCTTTAGAAATATAATAGATGCCACAATGCCAAAAAATACAATATACACATGAGTAATGTTTTGAACTTCTGGTAGCCTCAGCAGACCACATTACTGATGTACCAGAACCTCTTCATCTATTGTTACAGGTTGCAGTTCATGTCAAACAAGTCAGACGAATCATACGTGATCCATCAGTTTCTGAAATACTCAACCCTTCTGAATATGCAAAAGTCCACCCCCAGCGCAGGATCGTTGCATGGATGTGCAGGTGTTAAGGTTTTCTTGATTAATTGGAAGAGTTTATATAGCCTATATAAGCATTTGCACAGTTGATTCAATATTTTCAAAAGAGCAGGATGTTTTTTTTAATGGAACCATCCTGTTTCTCGGAAGAGTTTGTTTGTCTGTTGTGGTAAAAGTGTGACCGCAGCATGTGTATTCCAAATAAAAAAAAAATTTTCTTGCCCTCTTTTTTTTCAATCCTATTTGACCAATTGAACAATAATTTAACACGCTATATAGATGCATGTTGATTCCAGGTAGTGTCATTATTGATTGCAAGTGCAACTGTTACTTGGGACCTGAAGTTGGTTCACAGGGTCTTTATTACAATCATCTAACATAAATGTGCCTTCAAACCACGTAAAAAAAAAAAGAGACTATTGTTCATTGTTGTCCTACACACTTTTTTTTCTATTAAACTTTTTTCTTTTATATATGTAGATATGCAAATAACTTTCCAAACGGAGAAAAGTAATATTAAAAACTGTAATAAAATAAAAACAATGTACCGGTTTATGTGACAAAAATGATGTTGAGTTTATATCTAATCATTCGCACAGCTGACTAAATAATTCCAAAGAAACAGGAACGGAACATTTTCTCTATAAGAAAATCAGGAAATGTCCTGTTTCTCTGGAAATTTGTTCAGAAAATCATTAATGAATTGTTACAGGATTGTACTATGAGCAGTGTGAGAACCTTAACGATGAAATTATATTCGTAGCTGGGGATGGTTCCACATCAACAGTCTAAAGATCTGTGAAGTTACTGAGCAACTCAAAAACTTTCAGGATAGATTTGGACTGCAATTAATATTAAATGTCTTCTTTAATGGCACAGCATTGCAGTTTGTATGAACAGTTCTGCATTTAAATACCTATCACTGAACTGCACTGGAACCTCAGGAGCATGTTTACCTCGACGGAGAGAGAGAG
The DNA here is from genome assembly GCA_014706435.1 of Silurus glanis. NCBI lineage: Eukaryota > Metazoa > Chordata > Actinopteri > Siluriformes > Siluridae > Silurus > Silurus glanis. The sequence goes on from JAAIIK010000009.1 coordinate 1,806,959, forward strand.
AGAGAGAGAGAGCGAGAGAGAGAGAGAGAGAGAAGAGGGGTGACAGGAAGAGAAGGATATGGATTATTATGTGTCTTTATTGTTGTATGAGAGTTAATGTCACTGTGCAGTTTGGACTCCGGCAAGACTCGCTATGGCAGCATAACTAAAAGGGAGAACCAGAAGGTAACACAGACATGAGGGATCTCTGGGATAAGAGACGACCCACCACACCACCGTCAACAAACCTGAGTGAACGTGTGAATGTGAGGGGACGACAGCATACAAATATCCCAGTTCACCAAACACTCTAGATCCATGATCCCTCCAGATCTGCGCCTTTACCTCAGAAAAATCTACTGATAAAAGACCAAATAAATATGTTTTCAGCCTCAACTTGAACACTGAGACTGTGTCTGAGTCCCGAACACTGGTTGGAAGGCTGTTCCATAACTGTGGGGTTTATAAGAGAAAGATCTGCCCCCTGCTGTAGTCTTCATTATTTGAGGTACCAACAAATAGCCTGCACCTTTTGATTTAAGTACAATACATGAGCATGTGCCAAGTGGAGATGCTTATCTAGGAGCTAGATTTTTGAAATCCCCTTATTGAAACTATCCTGGAGCCACATGCTGGAGAAATTATTTTAGTATTAAAAGATCACTATAAATATACACCAGCGTTGTCTAGTATTAAGGATAAGAATCAGACCAAAACCAGAAGTGAGCTAGTTGAAGAAAGATGTAGGCTTTTTGTATAAGTGTCAGCTAAAATGTCATAACTATTAAAGTCAATCATTATATAGAGAATACATTTACGGTACATCATGGCACAATGCAATGCGATTAAATATTTGACAGTGTCACTATGCATCATGGAAAAGTGCGATTTACTCCGTGGAAATCACTTTGAACACTAAATGTCTTATCTGTTTATGCTAAATTTGAAATATATAGAAAGCTCCCTGGTCACATGATCTAATACTTGCTATCTAATACTGTTACCTTAGGATTGGTTATATGGTTACACAACCACATTACAACCATTTTAAAGGACTATAAATTGCTTTCGAATGACATCAGTGATATACTGTACCCAAGAACGAGGCTGGAGAAGTTGAGAATTTTAGCCAACTCTGGAGCTCTATTTGCAGTTAAAAACCCATTATATCACAATCAATCATTTTCCTGCAGATCTGAGACTTTGCATGGCAAATTATATTTTGTAGGTTTATTTATTTACTGTATATTCTATGGTGTGGTCTGCTGGTGCAGCAGCATCTCTACTGCAGACAGGAAGAGACTGGACAAGCTGATCAGGAAGCCCAGCTCAATCCTGGGGATTCCCCTGGACACTGTACAGGAGGTAGGAGAAAGAAGGATGGGGGCTACACTATCATCATTACTGCAGAACGACTCTGTATGAAACAGTTTCCTCTTTGAGCAGCAACTTCAGTGACACACTGTTACATCCTAAGTGTCTGAAGGAGCAAAACAGAAGATTTTTTCTCCCTGCTGCTATTAGACTTTACAATCAGAGCTGCTCCCAGTGAACCAGTCACCATAATATACACTGTTATTATTGTTTAACTGTGCAATATTAACACTAACAACGTTTTTTATGCAATAAATGTACAATAACAATAATTTTAAATGCAATATTACCTGTGTGCAATATGTTTGAGTAACTATTTATTAGTGGTCTCTTTTTCTTCTTTTGTATTTATACATTGTGTTGTGTATATACTATATACTGTATTATGTTTTTTAATTATATATATATATAATCATATATATTTATTATTCAGCACACAATTTTATCATCATTCTACCATGTAGATTTTTACCACTTTTGACAAATATCTATCGTACAATTTAAGCCAATTCTTCTTCATAAATAAAAAGCCTACTTTAAAGTGATGATAGTACTGATACTTTCTAATAAACTTTAGCCTTGTAACCGTAATTTACAGGCTTCCATAAGTCCTTTAGGTGAAGAAGCTTTATGAATGGGGGCAACAGGCAATTAGGGCCAGGCACAAGGACCAAGACCTAATCCTGAAAAATATTGACTAACCTTCATGCACATTTGAGGCTTCAAACCTTAAGTCTTAATGTCAGACGGCAGGTGATTACAGGTCATTCTGATTGTAATAAAAGCAGGGTTCAAGGTTTGCACAGGGACAAAACAGAATCTTCCACAAGTATTTCTTCAGGAGATGAAAACAGACTGTTTTATTTATGGTCAAGTTTTATTTCGTATTACATTTGCTTTATTTCTAATGTATTTATATAGAGTTTAAGTAGTCATTGGGGTTCCATTAGGGATGTTGGAACAACAATATAAATACCTACAACTTTAACAATGCACACATCGCCCCCTGCTGGACTGGACATTTGTTTCCCTGTTACATTCATTAATTCTTTTTAATCATTTTTAATATCACACACATTTTGCTTTTATTCTGTATATATTATTCCATATTCTTTCCAGAGTCTGGTTCGAGGCAGGTGCCGCTTCACAGGTGTCACTTCACAGGTGACAGCTTCTGAAAAAAAAGACAAGATTTGGGAATTTAAAGAATAATAGGTCGATTTTTAAAGACTGTATACAGATAAAAACATCGCACTAAATAAAGATTACCTTGCAGGAAACAGCAGTTCGGTTTTGCGAGTGTGTCCATTACGACACGTCATTTTTTCTTCTGGATCCCTGTTCAAATGAACAACGAAATTATGCTTTTAAACAGTACCAAAGAAATTCAGCGAAGTATAAGACAGTGTAGTGTTTTTTTAATTAAGATACTATGAATAATATATGGAACATGAAGTAAAAAAAACACTACGTGGTCTAACATATTGGGACATCTGATGTTTCCAGCCGTGGTTGTTCCACAAACTTCTACCACGAAGTCAGAGGCACACAATTGTGTAGGACGTCCTTTGATGGAGTAGCACTTAATTTCGCCTTTGGTTCAACTAAGAGAAGCAAACCTGATCCATGAGGAGACTTTGTTGTGCTGGAGTATTAAACATACTATTGAACATCTTTTGGATGAATGTGAACGCTGACTGCATCCCAGACCTCCTCACCGACATCAGTACATGACTACTAACATTCATGAGTGGAATAGGACACGAAAGCACATACGAATCTTATAGTCGTCCTGAAACTGTGGTCCGTATAGTGTTTATATTCCACATGTGTTATATGTTTCATTCACAACTGATTCTAAAGAGCTAGTGTCAGGCTACGAATGCTCCTTAACCCTTTTAGGTCTCTACTGTAAATCCATTGAACCATAACATACATGTTAAATTTTTCAGATGCATGAGGATCAATCCAGTCCTGCCAGTCAGTCCACTCGAAGTAAGAATTACAGCCGGTATGTTTACAGGGGCTGTGTACATACTGGCACAGGCCTCTCCACTGCTGTGTGAGCTCAGCCAGACGTGACATCATCAACTTTATTGTATTCCATGCCTTTTGGATTTCTTCTGGGGTACACACTGGAGAAAAAAAATACAAATCATTACATTAGGGGTGTAATATTTAAAAAACAATATTTAATAATATATTATTTAACATTATTTAACCAAGCAGGCATTTTATTCAAAATTCTCTCTCTCTCTCTCTCTCTCTCTCTCTCTCTCTCTCTCTCTCTATATATATATATATATATATAATATAAATAATATATTAAATAATATTTTTTAATATTTTATAAAAAATAAAATAGAATAAATCAAATGAATACAATGCTTTTTTTTTACATTGATTAAATTGAGTAATCGATTAAATTGCCACAAAATAAATTGATTAAATTAAAATAAATACATGGAAAAATTCAATTAAATTGTTTGAACCCATTTGGCACTACAAATCGTATTTCCGGTACAGTGTGAGTAGTCGAAGTGACTGCATTAACAAGTGTTTTTTTTTTTTATACCCCTGGCAATGTGTATGTTTTCAAGTTTAATAATAAAAAAATGTATAAATTAAAAAAACAACAAAAATTAAAAAATAAAAAATACAGTGACACTGCGCTAAAAACAATTCTGGTATTTTAATTTATGACCTTCTGAATACTAGAACAACATCTTAACCACTGTGTCACCACTAACCTCCAAAGGAATATGGAATAAACAACATAAACCATGACTTACGGTCACTACATTTGCCCCGGATCTCAATACATTGATCATCATCACCGACTTGCTGTTTGACCAGCAGACGTCTGTTTCCAGAGGTGAAAAGACACTGATCTTTCCCAACCCAGTAGGTCGAGTAAAATGAGCATATCCTGATGATCAGCCTGTAAGGCAAAAAAACTAATTTTGTAAATCCCTGTTCCCTTTAAATAATAGACCCAGAAATGGTGGATTATGTCATATCTTAAAATTCGGGGTTATTTTATTGTACAGTCCAGGGCAGTCGTTCTCAAACTGTTGTGTTTGGTAACCTAACTCATTTTAATTTACTTGCATTAATGACATCATTGTTTGTTTGTGGTTGCTTTGAGTGTTTGTACTTTATTTTTAATAGAGAAAAATCATAAATGAAGAATAATGAAGAATATAGAAAGAAGTTATATAAATCCTGCCATTCATTGCGCCCCACGTGTCATGTCTTTATGCCCCACTAGGGGGCGCTCCCCAGACTTTGAGAACCACTGGTCAAGGGAAAGTGCAAGCCTTTGAAATAAACGAAATGCTGACCAATAACATAAAAACAAAGGATTGAAGTATGTTTAAGTAAATGGTCCAGTGACCAACTTAAATCCATCGACTCCTCAAAATTGAATTCAGAGGACGTTATGTGGAGCGTTTGAGTTAAAAGATTAGGAAATAACTACATGAATGCATAGCCTATATTGATTAATCATATAAATACTACCTATGGAAGAATCCATGAGGTATCTCAGGGAGGAAGTAAACTTGAACAGCGAGGTCTTCAGCGTTATCTTCTCCCCACATCTGCATTACCTCCTGATTGTCTTCCTGAAGGAAACTCAGAAAAAGACAGGCTCCATTCGGTTCATACACATCAGTGCTCGATGGCTCCCATTTTTTATTTGGACAAAACTCTGGGGCTGTAGGGTTGAGTGGAGAACTTTCTTTAGTTGGCAGACAAATGTCAAAGTGCTGTAGAAGCCTGATAAGAGTACCAGCCTTCTTCTTGGTCCCAACGATCTCCTCAATCAGCTCTTCATCTTCAACATCCGACCGCATGAGTTCTGCACGCACCAGGATTCTTACAGCCACATTGCTCAGAGTTGCTCTTTTTGTAAAGTCCTCAATCCATTTGTCTCTGTGCTTCTGAAGCGAGTTCTCCAGCATCAGATCTCTTTTGGGGACCTTTCTCAGCATGCTGACCAAATCGTGTCTAACAATGGCCTGTGTCAAAATACAACATGGATTTAGATCAAGATCTTAAAAAGATGAGAAACGTTTGGGGTTGTAGGACATTTTCATAACAAACCTTGAACAACGAGATAAGGAATGAAGGTTTAACAAACACCATGTCCTTCAGGTCTGGGATGTCCCTGTACCATGTAATAATTCCAGTTCTGTGCAGGTACTGAAGAATAACCCTGAGCTTATCCAGGTCCAATTTATTATGACTACTGTTTAGATGGTCCAGGATCTCCTCGTGAGTTACTATTCCTATTGAAAAAGTGCATAATATCAGGAATGGGTATATAACGATCATATTAATATTAATAGTGCATCTAATGAAATGAAGACACTCACCATGTTGAGGAATTATGCCTTCGTTCATGAGGGTCTGAATATCGTTTTCTACATCCTTGTAACATTGTGGTAGTGTTTGTTCCATAAACGGAAATTTGTCTTCGTCTAAGACCACCCTGTTGATATATTCTTGTAACCTGCTAATGTCATCAGGCTCTGTGCAGTCCATGGCTATAAGATCGAGGACCTATATATGCAGAAGAGATGTGCGTTACAAAAGACATTGGCTGGTAAGTTTACACACCAATCAGCTAATACATTGAAACCACTGCCTGTTGAATTAAACAGCACTGATTATGTCATTACAAAGGCACCTCTCAAGAGGTGGAATATATTAAGCTGCAAGTGAACAGACGGGTCTTGAAGTGTGAGCACCTTTGACAAGCACCAAACTGTGATAGCTGGTTGACTGGGTCTGTCATCTTAGAAAACAGCAGGTCTTGTGGGATGTTGGTGTGGAATGGTTAGTACCTACCAAAAGTGGTCTTATGAAGGACTACTGGCGAACCGGTGAAAGGGTCATGGGCACCCACTACTAACTAATGCATGTGGGAAGCAAAGGCTAACTCATTTTCTCCAATCCCTCAGAAAAGCTACTGTAGCCCAAATTGGTGAATGGTCAGAGTGCTCACGTTGACTCCCACACACCACCAAAAAAACTCCTACAATGTGCATGTGAGCATTAGAGCTGGACCATGAGGTAAATGACATCTAATGGATGATGTTCTCTTTTACAGTATGTGGATAGCTAGGTACTTGTGTGTCGCTGATTTGGGGAAAAGATGCACCAGAATGGACTTTTTGGGAAGTGAAGTTAGCAGAGGTTTTCAACAAGATAATGCACACTGCTTAGGAATGACTAAAGGAAAGTCATAAACAGTTGAAGATGTTGATTCGGTCTCCAAATTCCCCAGCTCTCAATGCTATCTATGGGATGTAATGGTCAAACAAGTCTGATCCCAATAAAGACCCCAATTTCTCTACAGGACTTACAGGACCTGCTGCTAAAGTCTCGGTGTCACCTTGATCAATCTAAACCATGAAAGGCCAGAGCTGTTTTGGTAAAACAAAAAGTAACTACACAATGGCAGATGGCTTTATATTTTGGCTAATATTATAAATATTATAATACTAATATAACTACACTGTGTACATATACATACAACCCCAATTCCAAACAAACAAACAGAATGCAGATTTGCAAATCTCATAAATCCATATTCACAATAAAACAAACAAAAAAACGTTTAAACTCAGAATATATACTATTCTTTTTTTTTTTTTTAAAGAAATACGGTCTTTTTTAAATTGATGGCCACAAGAGGTCAAAAAAGTTGGGACAGGGCCATGTTTACCAATGTGTAGCATCATGTCTTTTCTTCATATACATCTGGGAACTGAGGAGACCAGTTTTTGGGAGAGGAATGTTTTCCCACACAGTATGTGTCTGATACCGAATTCTAGCTGCTCAACAGTTCTGGGTGTCCTTTGTTGTATTTTTGGTTTCATGATGCACCAAATGTTTTTAAATGATGAAAGGTTTGGACTGCAGGCAGGCCAGTTTAGCACCCCGACTCTTCTACTGCAAAGTCATGCTGTTGAAATAGATGCAGTATGCAGTTGTCTTGCTGTATATCGTTCAGCATTAATGGAGTTTTTCCGAATGTGCAAGCCGTCCATTCCACAGGCATTCCACTCCCATGCCATCAAGGATGCGGCTTGTAACAAGCCAGATGGTCCCTCTCCTCTTTAGTCCGGAGCCCATGGTATCAGAAAGGTTTTCCACTTTGCCTCAATACATTTTAAATGAGCTTTGGCCCAGATAGGATGGTGGCGTTTCTGGATCATGTTCAAAGACAATGATTTCTGGAGGTGTTAATGATCTCAATTACAGAATCATCACTGTTTTAAATGCAGTGCCACCTAATGGCCCGAAGATCACGAGCATCCAATATTGATTTCCGCCCTTGTGCACCAAAATTTCTCCAGATTCTTTGAAACTTTTGATGATAATATGTACTGTAAATGATAATTTTGAGATATTCAACTGTTTTGCAATTTGATGTTGAGGAACATTATTCTGAAAAGATTCCAGTTTTTAGACACACACAGATTGGTTAAGCTCTGTCCATCTTTATTTCTGAGAGACTCTCTGAGAGAAATGTTTCTCCAACTGTTAAATTAAGTTTAATTTTCAACTTTTTTGAGACGTGTTGCAGCCATCAAACTCAAAATCACCTTATTTTTTTCCTTAAATTATACCGTAATTTCCGGACTATAAGTCCTTAATATATAAGCCGCACCCACTGAATTTGACAAAGATTTTTATTTTAAACATAAATACGCCGCACCTGTCTATAAGCCGCAGGTGTCTACATTGAAACTAATGAGCTTTACACAGGCTTTAACGAAAGACAGTGTCTGTTACACGGTGTAACGGGTGAAATATGTTGCGCTTCCTTTAAGAGCAGAGCGGTATTTTGGGAATAGCCTCCGCCGCATTTTCCCGGTATTACTGCATGTGTGCAAGACCGAGGAATATGTCCTTATTAATTTCTGATGCTCATTTCTAAGTTTCTTTGACTAACCCGTAACGCTGTTGCCAAGAAAAATAAAAAAAGCATGAGTTTTGGAAACCTGTCTGTGCTTATATGATTTCTGTTGTAACTGGAGTTAGCGAGCTCTCCCTTCACCCAGACTCAACGCGTTACAACGGCTTGTATCTAAACAGTAGCCTACCAAGAAAGTCATTGTTCACTGTCTTCCTCCTTCCTTTCACAACAATTTCTCTCGGGAGTTTATCTTTTGGCATCGTCGTGCGTTTAAAAAAAACGTTTTTTCTCCCGAAGCCGTGCAGCTCAGAACACAGGTGAGGTGCGTTTTTTTTTTCGTTTCCGTTCGGATATTTTATTGGTCTAATGTTATGGGGTTCAGTTTTTTGGCTTGAAGTTTGGGAACCCGGGAAAAACCCAGGAAAAATTCATAAATAAGCCGCTTCGTTGTTTAAGCCGCGGGGTTCAAAACGTGGGAAAAAAGTAGCGGCTTATAGTCCGGAAAATACGGTACATTTCCTCAGTTTATACATTAGATATGTTTGTCCATGTTCTATTGTGAATAAAATATATGAGATTAGCAAACTGTTGTATTCAGTTTGAATTGACATTTTACACAATGTCCCAACCTTCCTAGAATTGGGGTTGCAAATACATACAATACACACTTACCTGCAATTTGAAATCTTCCAGTCGCTCAATAAGACTCATCTGTTCAGAGAAAAGTGAGGGGTCCTCTAAATCCTTAAGGTTCCTTTTTTGCTGTGCTAAGCTACATTTTCGATCTAACAGCATCTGTTTCACCCGCTCCTCAATATCTTTCTTCTTGTCCTGCACCTCCGTTTTATCAGTGCAACAGTCAGCATGAGTGCCCAATAACAAGACCACCGCATTTGGGACCTTAAGCTGAATATTGGTGATCCAAAAGCCAACTTTCTCTCTAAAAGACTCAGCATCATACCTGTTAAAACATTAACTGTGATTAATGAAAAAGTCACAGACGCTGTAGATATTTGTAATAAATATCATAAAAATATCAATGATTTAATACATGGAAAGATCAACAGCAAGAATGACAAAGGCCTGGGGAGTTATGAAGACATGGTGAGTGAAGTAGTATTCCTCTTGTCCTGCAAAGTCCCAAAACAGGAAGCGAACTCCATCTGTATTGAAGACTTCTTGGATTTCGATCCCCACAGTGCGATCATCTTCATCCACCTCAACAGGAAAACCCAACCTCAGACTACGACACACAGTTGATTTCCCAGCCATGGAGGACCCTAGGAACATTGTTTTAATGGTGCGGATAGTGAAAGGATGGTCTTCTAACATCTCAAAGTAGCTTTGAATGTCCTTCAAACCACCTAAACAAATCTCTTCAGGTGGCTTTCTAAGACGGTTGTTGTGTACTTTAAAGTTTTTCAAGTTCTGGGACTGAAAAAGAGCCTGTGGAAGTTCTGTCAGCCAGTTGTTTTCCAGGTAGAGCTCATTTAGGTGACGGAGACCCACCAGAGGCTGCACGTTCTTCAAACAGTTGTTGGACAAGTTGAGATATGTGAGGGTTTCACATTTGTTCATGTCCGATGGTAATTGGCTGAGCTTGTTCGTGCTAATCTTCAGAAACTGAAGTTTCTTTAACGAGGGGAACATGTTATCAGGAATGCTCTTGATATTGTTCTGATTCATGTACAGTCTCACCAGATGCTGGAGCTCACTTATCTCTTTAGGAAACTCGGAGAGCTCATTTCGGCACAGGCTGAGATCTGTCAGGTTTGACAAGCAAGAGATGCCAGTCACTTTCTTAAGTCTGTTCTTCTGCAGGTCTGCCTTGTCCACATCCTGGCCTTTCTGAAGCAGATCTGAAGGAAGTGATTTCAGTCTCTTTCCTGACAAGTTTATCTCCAGTTTCCTACTGGAGAAGCCTAACAGAATATAAAATAGATGACAATAATCAGCGTTAAGCTGCTTACGATTCAGCAGATGCACAGATTCGATAAGTGTGTGTGATGAACATGCAGGATTGGCAATGACGTGAGAAATATAAATAGATACATTAAAAGTCAAAGGCAACCATAGTTTGAAAATCCAGAATTGTAGCTGACAGAAGGAAACATACTTGTTGGCAATCTGCAAATTGGTTTTCTTTGCTTTGAGAAATATCTATTCATTTATTGGAATTCGTCTTATAACTATAGAACTTTTAACTACATACATATAGTTAAAGATGTGAAAAGGTACTTACCATTGAATAGAGGCATTTCGATGATCACAGGCTGCAATTACTATCAGTTTCCTTTCTTGTAAAGAGTAAGTACTTCCGTATTCTATGTCAAGGCAGGAGTGGCTCTCTGACATCATCCAGCACAGGAGTCTCCTCTTAACCCTTTCATTTCCAGGTTATTATTATTATTATTGTTATAATTACTGGTAGAATAGTTTACCCTAGTATTTCCCACTCTCCAACTTTTAGCTGGGAAGCCCATAATCAGTTTTTACTTTCTGTTTCTATCATATGACTTAGAAATTAGCATTTTTACACACACACACACACACACACACACACACACACACACAATTTCTGAAAAAAAAATTTTTATGTTGCAGCCTGATACTACAATCTTTCAAATTCACTTCTTTTTCTCATTATTCCAAACTCAGTACCCCGTTATGGTAAAAAAAGAAAACAGAATTCTAAAAACATCTTTTCTTAATAATCAAACTGAAATATCGCCTGTAGATAAGTATTCAGACGTGTTGCAGCAACACTTGAAAACGAGCTCAAGTTCCGAATATTTCTCTTGTTTGTTGGTGAGATGTTTTTCTATCTGTGGAAAAGTTTATTGGTTGAACATGATTTGGAAAAGCGCACACCTCTCTTTAGAAGCCCTGACAGCTCACAATGCATATCAGAGCAAAACCCAAACCATGAGGTCAAAGGAACTGCCTGCAGAGCCCAAAGACAAGGATTGTTGCAAAGCACAGAAGAAAAAATTACTGCTGCACTGAAGATTCCCAAGAGCACAGTGGAGTCCATCATTCTTAAATCAAAGAAGCACAATCAGGACTCTTGCAAAAACCTGCCACCAAACTGAGCAATCAGGGAGAAGGGCCTTAGTAAGAGAAGGGATGAAGAACCGTATGGTCAGTCTGACTGAGCTCTTGAGGTCCTGTGTGGAGATGAGACAAAGTTCCAGAAGGACAACCATCACTGCAGCTTCCACCGATCTGGGCTTTATTTAAACCCAAAGAGCTGAACTCTCAAACTGTGTAAAACAAGATTCTCTGGTCTGATGAATTCAAGATCAAACTGTTTGGCCACAATTCTAAACGTTATGTGTGAAGGAATCCAGGAACCACTCATCACCTGCCCAAAACCATCCCAAAAACTGCTGTGGTGGTAAGATCACTAAGGAAAAGTACAGAGATATCCTCAATAAAAGCTTGTTCTGCAGTGCTCAGGACCTCAGTCTGGGCACCACAAGGTTGTGAGTAAAGTGAGGGTGCAGAGGGTGCAGTGTTCACGTTCATCCCAAAGGTGTTCAGTAGGGATAAGATCAGAGCTCTATAGCAGGCCACTCATGATCTTCCACTTCAAACCACATAAACCATATCTTCAAAGAGCTCACTTTGTGCACAGGGGCATTGTCATGCTGGAACAGGTTTTGGGGTTCCAAGTTTAAGTGAATGCAAAGTTTTATTATACCTCATTTAAAGACGTCTTGTACAATTGTGTGCCTCCAGTTTTGTAGTAACAGTTTGGAGAAGAACCACATATGGCAGGAAATGTCCCAATACTTTTGTCCATATAATGTATCTTACAATCCATCTCTCCAATAGCAAATAAACTGCTGCCCTCTTGTGGCCATATGCAAAACATTGTAGACTCGTAGAAAAATCTAGAAACAAAAAAATAAAATTACGGTTTTGGGGCAATCACACAGAATCCTGCACACCTGCATTCCATCTTCTTTTTTTCCTAACTGTGACCTTCTTGTCTTCTTTCGGAGTGTTTACTACAAGGTTGCTTGTCGTGGCGTCTTCGCTGTAAGAACAGTTCGATTTCAAAAGGTATCTGGGCACATGCTGTGAAATAGCCAAACAAATACATCCAAACATAAGTATGAGGAACAAAAGAACTAAAATGAATGAATTTTCTATAAAGACAGAGTAACCTGGACTGTCTGAGGCTGAATGGTGTGTGTTCTGCTGCTTTGCTGCCGTGCTCTCTGGCTCCTGCGGGTGTGGTCTGAACCGGCACGCTGCGCTGTAGTAGAAGGTCTGAGAAAAGTGGACGTCTGGACGACTTCGGCTAGCATCTCGGTCATTTCGTCGTCAGTTATTTCGCTCTCTTCTCTAGAGAATCTGTCTTCAGGGGCACATTCCTGGCAGAACCAATCTTCAACTGGTACGGTGGCCAAAGGTGGATGAATGCAGGCTATGTGGAATCTTCCAAAGACAAAAAAGTGTCTAAGTTTCATTTTAGCACCACTGGTATTTATTTTTCTAACAGGTAAATGATATGTGAGGAATAAAATGTCAGAGGATGTTCTGCTATTAGAAACCAGCAATGGTTTGATGTCCTCCAGAGGATAAGCCAAAGTTTATTAGTGTACAAATACAGCATGATGTAACTTCTTTTATAGCACAGTAATTTGCCAATTATTTTACGTTTATAACTACTGATTGAGGATTCAATCCCCGATATCCCACCAGGGGCACTATACCCCCAGCCACTCACCTCGAGTCACAGGCAAAGCAGAGGAGCATCAGGTGTCTCCGGTCACTCCTGCCACACTCCTCACACACGCTCAACTCCTCAGATCTTCCTTCATCTACTAGTCCCTGACCATCATTCGGCTCCACTGCAATCTGCAAAAAGTGGTATGTCAGATACATGATGCTAATCGGATAATATTTACAATACAGTATACCTAATTAGAGGGACAGCGCATGTAGGACGTTTTGGAGACAAGGTGAGGGAGGTGTGATTGAGATGGTTTGGACATGTGCAGAGGAGGGACATGGGGTATATCGGTAGGAGAATGCTGAGGATGGAGCCACCAGGAAGAAGGAAAGAAGGAAGGCCAAGGAAGAGGTTTATGGATGTGGTGAGGGAAGACATGCAGGTAGTTGGTTTGAAGGAAGCAGATGTAGAGGACAGGGGGGAATGGAGACGGATGATCTGCTGTGGCACCCCCTAATGGGAGAAGCTGAAAGATGATGATGATGATAACTAAAAAAGCAGAATGAAACAATACATTTGCCTTACTATTTTTTTAATATCCCCTCCAACACAACTTCTCTGGTAGAGGACTGCAAATTTCAGACGATCGACTGGACAAGAGTTTGAAATCTATGCAAAGAAAGTGTGTATTACAACTGTTCGTGCCCATGCAAATAACATACGACCATAAGGCAGCTGTTCACACTGACGAAACCATGTTATAATTCGGAATTGAGAATGCTAAAATAATTTGAATACATATAAAAAATCTTTTTACCTTGGCCCATTCAGTGATGCAGGCAAGGCAGTACACATGGTCACAAGGTTGTGGACTCGCCACTGGCTGCCCCCTGAACGGGTTGAGGCAGATAAGGCATCGGACAGCGCCAGACACCCCACCTGGATTCAAATCTTTGAGATGTTGATCATCCATTTCCAACACTAAAGTAGAATACATTTAATTTAGGATACTCACATTCATAATCACACAACAGTGTTGTTCAATCCTGAAGTCCCAATCATGTCATAGACTTCTTACTAAAGATATAATTATTGTATTGGGTTCTGGTGTGGTCTTCTGAGCCACTCAGTCAATCTCATACAGCCCTATTTAAATCAGTATTCAAATCTGCTTCAGTAGTTAAACCTTTTCTTGTAGGATACCAGCATTTTTTTCAGCTGGGGGAACTGAAATGGACATACTTATTTTAAGACTAAATCTGGCATTATGATAAAGACTTCTGTTGGAGGTCGGCCGATAGCGAATTTTACCGATACCTAGGTTGGATCGTACTTGCCGATAATTGATTGATCAACTGATACTGATAAATGGATACTAGGGAGAGAAAAAAAAAAAACAAGAAAAAACACCACTCAATGTAAAATAGTACTAAAATTTATTACAAAACAGTACTGAATCATGAAAAATGAATATATTAATTATATTAATAAATATTGAGGCAAATAAGGCATGCATTGAAACGAAAAGTAACACTCCTAGGTAGATAAAAACTGTTACATCTGAAATGAAAAAGGACACTTCAAATAAACAGCAAGTGGGTTTAGTGATTCACCTCTAGAGGCCGCTCTCGCATTGTATAACGCAACCCGGAAAAACTATCATAGGTTAATTTTTGCGTATAGCCTACTGTTGCAGCAATCGACTATCGGTGCCGATTAATCAGCAAAACCGATGAATCGGTCCACCTCTAGTTTCTGTATTATCATGACTGTTTTTGGCAGCTGGTGAGGACATGGATTTGGAATGTGAGGGGTATGAATTCCAGGTTGGACAAAAAAACATAGATACAGCGATAAACAGACGCCAAATGCTTAGAAAGTTCAGCACATCCTTGGTTTTGTTTCAATTCGAGTCAATGTGATTTTTATGGCACTTTTAACAGTGGATGCTGTCCCGAAAGCAGCTTTACAGAAATATACAGATTACGAATACTCATTTAAAAATTTGTCCCTATAAGTTTATCCATAACGAGTGAGCCAGTGGTGACGGTGTTGAAGGAAAAACTCCCTGAGAGAAACCTTGAGAGGAGCCCATTCCCATCTGGGTGACCCTCAATGTTCATTCATTTCAGTTCCATCATTGTTGAGGTTGGCAGCTGTTTGCCTCAATCCAACAAGCCTGCACCAACATGTGTTAATTTGTGGACTTGCAGCTGATCACTTATACTTATTTCAGAGAGAGCAAAAATACACACATCCTTCACTTAAGTAGAAGTGCAGATACTCATGATTTTAAAGACTATGGAAAAAGTTGAAATAGTGACTACACTTTTACACTAAAGATAAAGTAAAGAAGTTTGAGCTCTGACATGTACTTCGGTAAAAAGTAGGTATTACTTCTAACCTGTTTGTGTTATGCTGGGAACTGAACCATACATCATAATATATTAATACAAAATAATTTTTAATGTTTTCTAATGAATGTATCCAGGCTGAACATCCACCATATAGAACACAGAGAAAAGATGATGATGATCAGGTGATCAGGAATGTCTCTGTTCTCAGTCATGTTTACATCATTGACCCCCTCTGTCTTATCCAACGTTACCCCCAGACTTCTTGCCCTCCGCTTTGCTCATTGTTATCTTTATAGGCTAGTTTACATCTGTGGTGTGTGAGAACCAGGAAATGATACACCAGCGGTTGATTGAAAAAGCCACACAATGACAAGAAAGAGGTTGATGGGCTGAAACCGGTGCGCAATTAGAAGAAAGAATATTGATCATGTCACCAAATAGATTAAAACTAAAATAATTAATTAAAGATTTTAAGCTAAATTATATCTTTTGATTAAGGTACACCGATTCCATCCTGCCTCAACCAACATGTCGGGCGCGTTGTCGTGTCGCAACAACTTAACAAAAAATCCCACCATCAAAGAAACCCCTTGTTGATTGATTAAAAACTCAAAGTTATAAATGCATTTGCATCATATTAGGCAAAATAATAAGTCTAATATTCAGGCTAAAACCGCTTCCGCGACTAAATGAATCTAACTAGCCTCATAGCAGGCGTGTACGCCTCGTGCTTTTCAATGCAAGGCGCTGACATTTTGCGTCACTTCCGGCGCGTTTATAAACGGTCCGCTAGCAGCAGCCCGTCGAGTTAGCGTATATAAAGGATACGAAATGTAAATTTGCTAAATTGTAGTTAAATATTGTACATTTAATACTTTTATTTTTAATTTAATTTTTTTTTATAAGTGACCAAAATCTTACCCAGGTTAAGGAGTTAGCCGACTTCGACCATTTCGAACGGAGAAAGTGGGCGTGGTTAATCATAACAGATTTTACTTAAGCAATATCACGACCATCTATTGGATGAAATTGGCATCAATCATATCTCAAGCAGCCTATCCTGATGAGATGGAGAAATGGGCGGGTCGATCAAACTGAACAGGTAATGTCACAGTATAAGTTGTATATTGGATTTTATATTATAGAATTCTAATGAATACAGATTTTTTTTTTTGTTGTAGATTTGATGACCGTAATTAACACGACAGGTTTATGTTTTAGGTTATTAAATGCTGCCAGTAATCATCATATATTTCTGCTCCACTCAGAACTTTCTGTATGAAATTATTATATTATGGTGTAATTATATTAATTATTCTGTATGAAATTGTAAATTTACAGTATATCCTAGTTTATTTATATATATTATAGGTTTTTCTGGAATCAGTATGTACTTCAGTATTTATTTTCTAAGGACTTTTCAATTTCACGTATTAAATATTTATACAAATATTTGTACTTTCTACTTCTTTTATTTTTAAACCAGATTTGTTACTTTAATTTTAATCCGGTGACACGATCAATTATTTATTTTTTTTCTCACTTCTCAATCTAACAATAGATTTCTATCTCTATCAATAGATTCCCATTTCTAAATAATCATCAGCTTCACACCAACCCATTGCAATTTTTTTGTTGTTTATAGCTTATTTCATGCATTTTGCAAAGTCCTGTTAATAATATACATTTTCATCATTACTACATGATATATTTTAGGGGTTATATTTTTAGAAAACATAAATGACACCGTAGGAGACTCTAAAAGACTGCACTTGTGTCATTACAGAAATGACCGAAAGGGAAAAAAAATTCCAGATGTTTTGTACGAGTTGTTTAATAATATGTTTATAGATGTGTTTGGAAACCATGAAGAAAAAAATACAACTTTTATAAAATACTCTGAACAGGTATCGCAAGCTATTTTTATAATTACAAAGGTAACAATATTTACATCAATGTGCTCTGTATAATCATTTTAAACAAACTGTTGTTTTTTTTTATAAAATCATACAATACAATACAATATATACTTAATGGGGAAATCATATTTCAAAGGCAGGGCATAAAGTGACTAAATCCTCAGGCTTGTAATCCCATCTTTATCGCCATGACACCTCTCTGGATTGCAGGACTGAAAGACATAAAAATGGATTGAGCTTTCTACTAAAATAGAAAATGATTTATTTTTCTATTATTACAGTTTACTTTCACCACACCAGGTTGGACCAGAGATTCATCTTTTCAAACATTTCACATTGTTTATGAGGTTTAGAGGAGTCAGACTCCAGTCCTTAGGGCCAATAGTCCTATTAAAATGTGTTTTGTTTCTTTTAACATTACACATTTTGCAAACTAAGGTGTGTTATAATTGCTGTAAATAGTAGTTCTAGGTTCTAATAAATAGAAAGAATGCTGAACTGAGAATGTCTGACCTTTTAGGACTGTAGTCTGATATAATGGGAAAAAACAGTAAGCAGAAAAAAAGGAAAAGATCAAAAATCCAGGAAAACAAAGTTATCAGTGATCAACTCGGCCCAGAACGAACATTGAAAGCTCACATAAACCACATTGTCCTACATTTAACTAGTGTCAAAGCCCCCTCTCATACAGGTGTCATAATGATCCAGATATGAAATTCATTAGTTTTTAAACAACAAAATACAGATGTATCGGAAGCAACAAAGATGAAGTAAAAAAGCCAATCGGAGGAAGAACAAAAGACGAGAGAAGCACAGTGAGGAGAGTGTTAGATCTGAGGAGCAGGGAGAAGAAGGCTTGGAAAGCAGCACAGGTGGTTCTGAGATGCTCATTTCACACATACACACCCTCTGGATGGAGGCTGGACACCAGCGGGTTTTGCAGGCTGCGAGGGTTCCCCAGGATCTGCTTGGCAGTGGTGCGAGGGTTAAACTCTAACATTGAGTGATTGGAGTCTGTGAGAGAGTGAAAAACAAAGTTCGACATTTGTTTCATGTAGGACAAATCTGATCATTTTATCCTCTTCAGCCTGCATGATTATGTGGAATACACTGGAAGTCAATTGATATTATTCCTGTTCTTCTGATTAATTTACACACAAATGTTCACACCAGAACCAGAAATGTGTTTTTGTGTTAACGTGCATACCAGCGTGTCTGGAGACACACGTCTAGACAGCGAAGACCATAAGTGTGCCTTTGATGCCAAAATATGCACCGGGTTGTTTGTCACCTACTTATACATGACAGTGGTGAATATTCCCAAGTTAACTAGATGGACTAAAATACCGTAACAACATTCGGCGTAAAAAGAAAAAGTCTCCCTTCAACATTTGTGTTGTTGTTAACTGGGCGCCAAAAAACCTCCAGGCACTGAACCAAACTCCAAACTCCTGCTTGTTCATGAACGAACTCTGAACAATCCCACCTGCTTCTGTAGTTATGTTTGTTTCATATTCACATTCATTTAGTGCATTTTAGTTCAAATACACTATTCATTTTTAAAAGTATGTGGACACCTAGCACCAATCACAGTCAAATACAGCATACTTGGTGAACATCTCAGGTCAGATTTTGTCTCCATTTACTGCTAAACTCCACTTTTTTTTAGATTATAGGCCATGGTTGTGGGGATTAGTGTTTAATCAGCTACAAGAGCATTAGGTACTGATGTGTAGGAGGTCTGGGGTGCACTTGGTATCCCAGTCCATCCTAAATGTGTTATTTAGGCTTGAGCTCAAGGGGTCTGTTCAGGACACTCATTTCATGGAGCTCATTTTTTACACTGCGACAATGTAAAGATTCTTAGTTCCAGTATACTGCATATAAAGACATTCTAGACAGTTATTGTGCTTTACAGTTTGAGTAAGATCCATGTATGGGTGTGATGTTTGGTTGTCCACTTATTTTTGTTTATGTCACATAATTCTGTGTAGCTTTACACAGTATCTATCTATCTATCTATCTATCTATCTATCTATCTATCTATCTATCTATCTATCT
>JAAIIK010000009.1:1851031-1863021 GCA_014706435.1 Silurus glanis
CAGTCTCCCAAACAACAACCCAACACACCCCCAAACACACCAGTCTCCTAAACAACCCAACACACCCCCAAACACACCTGTCTCCTTAACAACCAAACACACCAGTCCCCTAAACTACAACCCAACACCCCCCCCAAACACACCAGTCTCCTAAACAACCCAACACACCCCCATACACACCAGTCCCTTAAACAACAACCCAACACACCCCAAACACACCAGTCTCCAGTTTATATTATGATTTTTTTCTTTTCTATACACAATGGTTTGAGTTGACATCAGGCTGAGGTTTATTAGTTTTTATTTCTGGATTGTTTCTTTCAGTATAAACGCAAAAATACCTCGATTGGATTAATATGTATAATAGCCTTTATTTGTCACATATACATTACAGTATGGTGAAATTCTTTCTTCGCATATCCCAGCTTGTTTAGAAACTTGGGTCAGAGCGCAGGGTCGGCCATGATACTTGCTCAAGGGCCCAAGAGTGGCAGCTTGGCGATACCGGGGCTTGAACCCCCGACCTTCCGATCAGTAACCCAGCACCTTAACCACTGAGCTACCACTCCCCATGTTTGATAGCTAACGCCCCCACCACCTGAACACCCCCACGAATATTGATTCCCTGAAGCATTTTCAGCCCTTCCATTACTGTGAGAAATAACGTGTGCGTGGATCTGAACGTGTTATAAACGTCCTCCGTATTTTGATCTCTCGATGGATTTTTCTGCTCATTATGTTGATGGACATGGTAATGCTCCTGAGTGTAAACACAGGACATGATTTTATTTTAGATATGCCATCTCCCATTATGTTTTGGCATCACACTGGCGAAAACGTTCTTGAGCTCAAGTTGCATTGGTGCATCACAGTGTATAGTGGGGGAAAGAAGCCATTAATGTTATTTAATATGCGTTCTACAGCTAATATGGTATCGTTATTGTATATCGGTACTTAAAATTTTTGTCGATAGTGGATTTTACAGATACCGATAGCTAGGTTGGATCGTTCTTGCTGATATCCTATGAATTGACTGATAGTTTTCAAAATGGATACTTGAATACAAAAAAAACAAGCATAACATTTTTTTTACTATGTAAAATAGTAGTCAACTTTATTACAAAATCCTGAAAATGTGCCTAATTAAATCAATTTAAATATATGAATTTTATTAATAAATATTAAGGAAAATAAATACGCATTTAAACTGAAACAAAAAGTTATACTGTAAATAAATAAAAACAGTTACATCCAAAATGAATTTAAAAAACACACTTGGTGTCAGTGATTTGCCTCTAGTGGCCACCCTTGTATGTATAACGCAACCCGGAAAAACTATTGGTCTGGATTTTTCTCGTTAGCTGAACTTTAAACAGCTTTGTCTCCGTTTTCTGAAATGGGAGTGAGGAAAAGACAGGCTGGTGGTGAGGGATCGAAATGCGTATCGCAGTTATACGGCGGTAACAATCTTGTTGACCCTCTATAACATTAAATAGCGTAACCAAAAACAGATAAATATAATTATTCGTTTTTCGTTTGCCCTTTTTTGTTGGACACATTATAACAGCTATTATGGGAGAGTTTGCGGAACATCAATGCGTATTCTAATCATTTACAGACGAATGGAAGGAATAGATTTGTAGACCTATTTCCAATGGCGTCGCACGAAAGACGACGTTTGCCGCAGCAGCAAACCAGCCTCTAAACTTTCTGGAAGGTGTTGAATGGGGCGAATTGTGTCCACAGAGCCGGCTCTTCCGGCAGCGTGAGCTACGGATAGTTCACAGGCAGGGGTTTTTGATGAGGGAAACCTCACCAGAATAGCTCTCTTTTTTTTTTCCTGCATGCACGTCACAGTACAAAAGGTTGTCTCATTTGTCATGGCAACAAAAGGCAAGGTGGCTGGTTGCCATGCGCCGTTCCGGTCGAGTTGGCTGCGGAGAGTGTTTTACTTTTAACGGAAAGCAGGGAGGTTTAAACTCGTTGTGGCGTTCATTGTTGGCGAAGTGAGCAGAACTGATGAAGCCAAAGCTCTGATTTCTGGTGTATTTTTGTATTTTTTTTTTTTGTTGAGAAGTTAAAGGCCTTGCTCTGGATTTGAACCCATGACATTTTTAACAGAATCTATTAGGGTGGTCCACCACATAACACGTTTGATGTTTTCCGATGCCCTGTAGCCCTGTGTACCGGTGCACGCCTAGAAGTCTAACATCTTATCTATTAAGTCGTCACTTCCCAAATCATTACAATGTGGCAAAAACTGATTACTTTCCCTGAACAAGGCCATGTAAATGACCTTGCAAATGATCAAGCCCAAACCTTTTCTACCCATCAAGGAGATTATCTCCTGTATGCCTGGTATATGGCTGTGACTCCTAAGCAGTCGTCTGAAGGCTATTTTCCTTGTCTTCCCGCCAAAAACCAGCCTGTGGAAATTCTCATCTCGCAGTACGTTTGCTGCTACGACCTACGTGTACCAACTAACCAACTTGGAATGGCGTATTGATCAATGTGACATGGTGCTGAAACTTCTATACCATGAAGGAGAAAAGACCGAAATGGAAATATTGGAATGTATTGAAGTGGAGTTTTTGGTACCAGAATCCTTTCTTCTAGATTACCTCAAGCTTTCTTCAGTAAACTGACATCCCAAGATGGCCTCTTTTTGTTTCGTTTTTTCGTTTACCACTAGCACACGCTGATGACGTTCTAAACTAATTGTAATGTTTATTCTCCATTATATAGTTTTGTCTCCATTTTTTTTTCTTCATGGCATTTGCGTTTTCCCATTAACACAACAAACTGTTATTCGCTTCAAGAAACTGGTGGTGAGGGACATTTTTCTTACCTTTTAAAGACTGGACACTAGACTCTCATTTTTATTGCTTTGTTGAGTATATTTTCCTTATTATACATTATTGTCAGAGTAGATCATTGTGGAAAGCCAGCGAAGTCATAACTATTAAGATTCTGAAGCTGGCAGTCTGAACAGTGCGTAAAAGGTACAAGATGTCTGAAGCCGAGGTCGAAAGTAAGCATGCGATTAAACCCTCCGTCCCTCTTTCATGCAGTTGTTATCTTAAATTGATCAAATTGGGAAACAGGGCCCAGATCTATTCTTTGTAACATCTGGGTGTGGCGTGATAGTTTTTCGAAGCATGCTCGATCGGCATCCCTCTGCCCGAGTCTCTCAGCCCACAGCACCAGTAGACAGAATTCACATTGTTCCACGTGACATGTACAGACACGCTGAATTATAGAGTTGCTATTTCTGCGTTCATTTACTCGGTTGTTCAGACTTGAATTGACCATTCAGGAATGAACGCATGTTCTCGAGTGGCGAGATCCTGAATTGTTGGCGCCCTTGGTAAAAGGGGTTTTAAAAAAAAAAATACACGTTTATAGGAAAAAGGTTCTGGTATTATTTGTGAACAAATTATAACAGAAGCATTGATGCAAATGATGTTTCACAATAGTGTAGGAAGATTTTAGCAGTTATGAGTGACTTTTCACTAGGGGATAAAAATGAGGTGAGACAAAGGCCAAAAAAGAAAGGAGGCAAAATTGTGTTGAGCTTCAGGTGATGTAAAAAGAGGTTTTAAAAAGAAAACTCTCCCAAGGTGTACTTTTAGTGATTTTGCAGATGATTTAGCATTTGAGATCCAACTTTCAAAGTTGCTAAACCAAATACTGCTAATCGGTAAGTCATGCCAAAAGCTTTTTTCCTCCATCTTCTTTCAAAAGTAGGAGTCTGGAGGCCGCTAGACGCTACTGGACCTTTATTTCAGACCAGATGAAATTAGTGCTTTTTCTCAACAAACGCTGAAGCTAGGTTTGGTTGACAAAGGTGGATTTTTACAGAAAAGAACCTAATTCCTACTGTGATCTGTGATGTTATGAGGCTGGTCTTATCCACAAAGACCATGGAAAGAAACCTGGTTAGGATGGAGGGTACAATGAAGTAAGACCTTCCGCTTTTGCAACCTCTAATGCAATGCTGCAACACTCTTGCGTCTGTTTTTTGAAGCAGCTTCTTCACCTGACACACAGCACAAGAACTTTTTCGATGGACCCTTGCGAGGTCTGTTCCTAGTGGTCTTAGAAAACCTCTGTATGACCATTGTAGTGTAACTCAGCTTCAGAGTGATCTTCTTATACCTTCTTATAAAGTGATCTTCATATACCTTCTTATACAGTGATCTTCTTATACCTTCTGCATCTTTGTGGAGAGCAACAATTCTAACTCTCAAATCCTCAGAGAGTCTTTACCATGAGGTGCCGTGTTGAACATCCAGTGGTCAGTATGAGAGAATTGGACTCGAAGCACCAAATTTTAACTGCTCTAATACGAGATACACACATTTGTATGGTTCTGTCAAGCAGACAAAAACATGATGAATAGGACGTGTGGTTTTGCACGGTTACACCACATACAGCTGTTATTGCTTGGGGTGTACTCACTTTTGTTGCCAGTTATTTAGACAATAATGATACGGTTTATATACATTTCCCCAAATTCCTGGTAAGATTCCAACTTGGAATATTTTCAAAATTCCCCAGATGAAGTTCCAATGAAAAGCGGCGTGCCCTTATGCTACTTCCTGTCATTGTTCAAGTTCAGAAATAAGGAGACTGCCATCTATCTAGTGCTCAGGATATAAACTCAAAACGTGGCAACTGAGATGAATTTTGTCTAAAAAAATAAATAAAACTTGATATTGTGTTTTTGAGAATCCATAAAGTATCGGCAAAAGGAAATCGCGATACTCGCGATATTTTCGTACACCCCTATTAAATAGTACTCGTTTTCTACCACATTAGGTTTTAATTAGTAGTAAGTGATGCACTAATCCAATTTCTTTCATCTTTCCCTTTTCAGATTTGATTACGAACGGCGTGAAAATGACGGAGTATAAACTGGTGGTGGTTGGTGCTGGTGGCGTGGGCAAGAGCGCGCTCACCATTCAACTGATTCAGAACCACTTTGTTGACGAGTACGACCCTACGATTGAAGTAAGACCCGATCCAAAAAAATGGAAACATTGTTACCCCTTACTAATTTCCATTCTGTAGAGGTACACTATATTTCCAAAAGTATTGGGACACCTGGTCATAAGTACGGTATGTGATTTTTGAGCGTCGCATTCTACATTTAGTCCCAATCTGCTCTTATAATTCCCTCCACTCTATTGGGGAGATGTTCCACTAGATTTTGGTGTGTGCTTATGGATATTTGTGTTCATCAGCCACATTGGTGTTATGAAAGGCAGGTACTGATGTAGGTGAGGAGGCCTGGGGTGCAGTCAGCGTTCACATTCATATATTCGGAATTTTAAATCATTTTTTCAGATGTTTAATATGGTTTTAAAGATCTTCAGGGAAGTCTGCATATTTGCTTTTGCAAAAGTATGGAATTTCTAAATGAAAAATGTGTAGGAGCTCTTGTTTTAATACATTATGTGGTCCATTTTTCTTTCTCAGGACTCGTACAGGAAACAGGTGGTGATCGATGGCGAGACGTGTCTGCTGGACATTCTGGACACCGCCGGTCAGGAGGAGTACAGCGCCATGAGGGACCAGTACATGAGGACAGGAGAGGGCTTCCTCTGTGTCTTCGCTATCAACAACACAAAGTCCTTCGAGGACATCCACCAGTACAGGTTATTGCATCCCACGCTTTATTTGACTGAAGACCAGACCTTCAGTTCCTGGTTTGATTTGGTCGATCTTCTTTACAGGGAACAGATCAAAAGGGTAAAAGATTCCGATGACGTCCCCATGGTGCTCGTGGGTAATAAATGCGACCTGCCAGCTCGTACAGTGGACACAAGGCAAGCCCAGGAACTGGCTCGCAGTTACGGCATCCCTTATATCGAAACGTCCGCCAAGACAAGACAGGTCAGGAGCAATTCCGAACTGAACCGTTCGAAGATATACATTCAGTTGGCGTGCCTGTTTAGGAAGTGCTAACACGTGTGTGTTTTCTACGCAGGGAGTGGAGGATGCGTTCTACACACTGGTGCGTGAAATCAGGCAGCACAAGCTCAGAAAGCTGAATCCACCGGACGACAACGGCCAAGACTGCATGAACTGCCGTTGCGTTGTGTCATGACCAAGCAAGTAGCCGTCATTTTACAATCACATCACGTGTTCAGCAACAGCGGCGGAAATTAGTATTCAACACGTCAGTTTTGTTCTCGTGCAGACATTTTGACGAGACGTCGTTTTTAACTCCAAACCTGCACAGAGAAGAGAAAATCATAACATTACAATTCAATGCCATTCATTCATTTTTATTCCTTCGGTTCAGACAGACAGCAAATCTTTAATTTACTTAAACGCCTCCTGACTTCTAACGCATGGCCCCTTTCACAAATAGGCTTTTTCCTGTTGTGTCTGCAGGAAGACGCAGCTCTACCTCTGCCATGTTAATCTGTATTCTATGTGAGTCTCGGGACACCGTAGTGTTGCGATACGTCATATTCACGTTAGCGGTGCTGAGAGAATGCGCTCGAGAAACAGTTTAGCGAGGAGAAATCGATCTACATAGGAAAGGTCTGGTTTTTTATTTATTTATTTATTTATTTATTTTTTTTATAAAATCGATAGCACATCTACTAATAATTATATATAAATATATATAGTTTTGTACTGATGCAAATATTTAAAAAAAATCCCACACCATTATATATTTGTGTGTGTATATATTATATATGTGCAGTGGTCAGGGTCATAAACAGGTTTTTCCACTCGGAACCGACCTCACAAGGGTCCATCAAAGAAGTCGAGTCCTCGTGCTGTGCGTCAGGTGCAGAAGCTGCTTCAGAAAACAGCCGCATGAGCGCTGCAGCATTGCTTTAGAGGTTGCAGAAGCGGATGGTCCACTTTTCAGTGCTCAGACCATATGGTTTGCATGGCCATCGCCCCAGAAAATTGTGTCTTGCCTACAGTCAAGCATGGTGGTGGTAGCATCATGGTCTGGGGCTGCATGGTACTGGGGAGCTGCGGTTCATTGAGGGGAAACATGGATTCCAACATGTACTGTGATATTCTGAAGCAGAATCTGATGCCTTCAGAAACTGTGCCGAATGGCAGTTTTCCAAAATAATGAAGGTGATTGAGTGGCAAAGTATGTCTCCAGACCTGAACCCTATTGAGCCCCTGTGTGGATCCTCAAGCGGAAGGTGGAGAAGCGCCATGTGTCTGACATCCAGCAGCTCTGTGATGTCATTATGGAGGAGTGGAAGAGGATCCCAGCAACAACCTGTGCAGCTCTGGTGAATTTCATACTCAGGAGGATTAAGGCAGTGCTACATAACAATGGTGTAATATTGACACAGTTTTGACATGTTTACTAAGGGTGTAATTACTTTTGTTGCAAGATATTTAGACACTAATGGCTGTATGTTAAGTTTATCTTCAGAGGACAGTAAATCTGTACTGATATACATGCTGCATATTTACTACTTAAATATCTCCAAATTTGATTTCTATAATATTGTCCCAATGGTTTTCGAAAGCTCATGTATATGTACAGTGATTCACCTAAAACAGCTAACGACATGGTATCCATATTCTTCTGGTTTTTCAGGTTGCTCACATAAAACGGAAGAGACTTTTGGAGCGTCTGCTTCGCTCCGACACTCTGATGCCTCCACTGATGTTAGAGGTTTGGACCGGACTGTATAAAAAGGATAACCCTTAACATTGGCACAAGTGGATTGAACTCTCCACCTTGTTTTTTTTTTTTTCCTTTTCTTTGAGGGACATCTCTGACAACGTCCTCCACTGGAGAAAACTTACCTCAAAGACTTTAGTCTCAACACTGGGTTTGCTTCGGGACCGTAACACTTCAATATATTATCCCACACTTTAATACAGCACTATCTACTCTGTGCCGAACACAATAACCTCGCCTTTCCACCTCATCAGCTTTGGATTTTCCCGCCGAACGCGAAGGAGGAAAGTAGAACTTTTACCGTATTCGCATTTGTGAACGCTTAGATTAGCAAATATAACGAGCCGGGGGGGAAAAAACGTAAATTTTTTATTGAGAGGGGTCTAACTCGATGTGATATAAATATACTGACCTCTCGCAACAAAATACGTCTGTTCCAGTGCAATAGTTTGTTGATGAAGGTACAGTGACATGATAGCGGAACACACTGCTCGTTGATTTGCACACGGCATCAGACTGCGTTTTATCTCTCGGTCTCTATTAAAACGATAACGCAAATTTTTTCTATCTTGTCACCAAACATAGGACACGTTTGCTCCTTGGGTTTATTTGCGCTTTTCTTGAGCATCAGTTCACGATGCCTGAAGGTTACTCTATACTTTATACTATATCCAGAGGGCAGACTCGTAACTGAATTGCACATATTGCAACCTTGAAAGCCTAAAGCACTTACATTATTGCCATCACTGTGCTTGTTTTTTTTTTTGTTTTTTTTGCTGCTCAGGGCACAATACAGTCTGGAATGGAGTCTCTTGTCTTATTGTGGACCAAATGGATGTTGGCAACCATGCTCTTTTTTTTTCAAGTGTTTAGAAAGGGACACTGAAGTTCTATGTGACGTGAGCAAGTCAAATCAAATCAGTGCTCTTTTAGCTCTGATGATATTATTATTATTATTTTTTTTAACATCTTTTTTTCTCTTTTTAATGTATGTCAAAGTGACTGCGTCATAGTCGATTAACAACCTTCACTAGGAAACTGTGAGGAGCAGGTACACTTGCCCCTGAATGTTTTTCTTTCATTGTTCATTTACATGTAGCGTTATTAAAAAAACAAAACAAAACGATTACAAAAATTAGATATTCGGATTCACTTGCTAGTTGGAATGGTTTTGAACATTAAACATTTCCCCTCTCATTTAATAATAATCGTTTTAATGGTTTCAAGACTCCACTTATTCTTCAACCAAGTCCTCTATCTTCTAAAATGTTATGCTTAAATGTCCCCCAATTCTGTTTATATACATTATACAGGGTGGCGGCACAGGGAACAGGGACATTTTGGAGTTGGCACCCCTCCGGTGTCAGCAGCTGTTTTTTTAACCAGTGGTGGATATTAATGAAGTGAATGTAATTTGTTATTGTACTTTAGTAGCTTCTTCACGTATCTGTACTTTACTGAAGTATACTAGTACTTTGGATTAAGTACAATAGAAGTCACTTTTACTTTTACTGAAGTAATATTTTACCACTTGCATCTCTACTTTAACTCAAGTACATGCACGTCATCCACCACCGTTTAGAAACCCTTGCCATTAGTCATAATGGAGCAGGTTTAAAGAAACATTTAATTTAATAATAAAATAAGTCCCCAGGTGGTGTTCGAAGGCCCCCGGATGTGTCTAAAATCAGTAGAGTATTGTAGAAAATACCTTAGCATTGCTAACGATCGCAAACAACCAGGAGCTCCATGCTGCAGGAAATTGTTAATGTAAAAGTATTGCATTGCTGCAAATACCTAATATCTGTTATTTAACCAATTAAAGGCTTTTACATTGCTATTAGATCATTCTTTAAATAATCAGCTGCTCCCGGACCATTCGATGACTTTGGCAGTTATCTGGAGAGTAAGTTCAGTAAGTTACACAATGAAGCTGTGAATGCTGATGTACATATGTGTTATGACTGATCATGAGATGTGTGTTCTGAGTGTTTTGAAGTATTTCAGTGTTTTTTTCATGTATTTGTTTTTAGAGTGGTGGTGGAGTCATGATTATTTATTTACTTACTGCAGGTGGGTTTAAGAGGCATAACCTGGGGTTCATGCTATTATTATTGTTATTATTATTATAATTAATAATATTAATTAAATTACTTTCATAAATAATACAAAATAATGTAATTAATATTATTAATATTAATTACATTATTTTTATAAATAATACAAATAATTTAATTTATATTATTAATATTAATTAAATAATACAAATAATTTAATTAATATTAATAATATTAATTAAATTATTTTTTATTATTTATACCTTTATTGCTGTGGGTTATGAACAGCGTAGCCTATGGGTACATGATTGTTTTTTTCTTACAAGACAGTAATAACTCACGGTTATTATATTTGTAAGTACAGATGTTATTTAGCTTAATTCACCAGTCTATTAAATGTCATTTTGTTAATTGAGTTTAATTATTAAATATTGAATTACCTACTCGGTTAATAACTTTAAACCGTAATAATGGATTGTGAGACTCCACTTTAACCAGTAATTAATTAAGGGTGTGGGAAGCATAACCGAGTGTCTCTTTTTACATTAATTAGTAATTTATAATTAATTGATGACCTATTTATTAATTTATTTATACAAACAAAATCACATACCCTTGTCTATGCTTCCCACAGACCACTACAATAACTGTATAAATAAATAATTGATTATCACCACAGACCCTTGTTTATCTTTCTAGCTTTCTATACCCTACTGTAATAACAACAAAAAATTATTGCTTGATTCATTGATCGATCGATTGGTTGAAATTAATCAATAAAAAATAAATTATTTAATTAATGTTTATTAGGTTGATTGATTAATGAATTAATTAACTAATAATAATTAGCATCATCACAGTGTGATTCCCATACTTCAGTAACTGTATAAAGTGAAAATTGATCAATAAATTGATTAATTGACTGTTTTATTGATTGATCGACTAATTGATTTATTAATGATCATCACCACCACCATCACAGACCCTTAGTGATTAATAGTACTAATCAAATTTGATGATATTATTATTATTATTATTATTATTATTATTATTATTATCATTGCAGGATGCTTCCAATACATCACTGCAATAACTGTATATTACCGGTGATTAATTAATTAATTGGTTCATTGATTGATTGATTAATTGGTTGATTGTCTGATTGATTGATTGATTATAATCACCACCGTCATCCCCACACCGCACTGCAGTATGTATGCGGCTAGATGTTTATTTTATTGTCTCAGAGTGATTTTATTCTCATTAATAGAAGGTTGCCTCGATAAACAACGTTTCTACCTAAAAATACACACGTGTAGAAATTAGAATGAACTATTTTTCATTTCTTTTTAAACGATTTTCTATAAATCGTATTTTATTTTGCTGCAGAAAACATATAAATGTGAAATAATCTTCTTTAGTTGTTTACGTGTCTATTTTTATTCAAGTATAAAAAGAAATCATTTGCATTCGAACTTCATACTGTAACCACATCAGAGCCTGTTGAGCATGTAGTCAGCTGACCGGAAGTGGCGCCGGACTTCCGCATTTTGGGGCCCTCTGGATGTCAGTGAGCATGCGCGATGTCGAGGCGGAAGTAAACTAACTGATCAACAACACAAAACTGGAGAGTTGATGATGATTTGTATTGTTTTTTGGAAGGTAAAATAATACAAATTTATTCGAAACATGGCTGTGAATGAAGTTGCTCTGCGGAAAATGCTGGCTAAGGTAAGCGCCTTATCGGTTTCTTCGTGTGTGATTTGTGTGTAATATTTGTGTTGAAACTGAAAGGTTTTGTTTTTTGTGTAGAGTTATAAATACAGAGACTCGACCCTGAGGGAGATCACTAATGTGATGAACCACTACAAAGACCTAAAGCCTGTAATGGACATGTATGGTGAGTTTAAGATAAATCACGATATAAATCACGATATACAGCAGGTTTATAGGATTTAAAATAAGACACGTTTGACACGTTTAATCGAATTGTATACATTCACATATAACACAGTCTCTTAAAACGTCAAAACACAACGTAAAAAGGTTCATTTCACTGTTTATGTCCATCTTAATAATCTGAATCTCGGTAATATTAAATAGAGGATTACAAGACTTTAAGCCACGCCCTTTTGGCATTATGACGTCATGTCTAATGGACTTGAAAAACCTGTTTCCTGTTGTAACCTGCAAGTCAGATAGTCATATATATATATAGATATAGATATATAGATATAGATATATATAGATATAGA